>QANY01000261.1:2391389-2596519 GCA_003255025.1 Datisca glomerata | reverse complement strand
ATATATATATATATATATATATATATATATATTTGATAAAAATAGTAACGTTTTGAGGTTTAAAAAAATAGCAACGGTTCGCGTTTAGAAAAAATAGTAACATTTATTCATGCTCGAGAAAGATAATTATGATTGATAAAAAATAGCAACGGTTCGGGTTTAGAAAAAATAACAATGGTTCAGGTTTAGAAAAAATAGTAACGGTTCAGGTTTAGAAAAAATATCAACATTTATTCATCAAGGAGAAAAATAAATATGATTGATAAAAAATAGCAACGGTTCAGATTTAGAAAAATTATCAACGGTTGGGATTTATAAAAAATAGCAATTGTTCGGGTTTAGAAAAAATAGCAATGGTTCCAATTTAGAAAAAATAGTAACAGTTCGGGTTCAAAAAAATAGCAATAGTTATTCATGAAAGAGAAAAAATATATGATTGATAAAACTGAAACTGAACCTGCATGAGATTAAACTTGAACAGTTGCTGAAACTAGAGAAAAAATTGTCAAAATTTTGACAAATCAGTGAAAAGGGAGATGCAATTTGTTGTTGATTTTTTTATGGAAAAACATGAGAGATAGGTAACTTATAAGGTTGAAGAAATGAGTAAAATTGAAGAAAAATAGGCATGTGTCGTGCATGTGACCATTATACTGTCGTTTAATGGTCATGAGAGTTAATTGATAGATGGAGAAAGTTAGGAAACCAATTAGGAAGAAAAATTAGCTTACACAGGTAACTTGATTTTGGGGTAAAGTGCAGGGGGTCTTATGATATTAACCCTAAAAAATATTTCAGAAAACTATATTTTGATATATTCATTTTTAATATAGAAGAAAATTTGAAGGAGCATGACCCAAATGAATTGTTTGTATATAAGAGGATTCGAACCCAAGACTTCGAAGGGAGACAACCGCTAAGTCTAAGGATTCCACCACTTGGCTAACCCTTTGGGTTATCCAGTCAATTCATCTATGTTCATAAATTCTATCAAATATTAGTATTTATTACGCATCCGAGTACTAATTCAATCACCTAACTTAGAACCCACACACCAAAAAACTAATTTCAAAGCATAAAATCGCACATCGATGACACTGAACTCCTACATATGGTAATGCCATCCCGAACATTTGACAACCGTAACTAAATTAGACAAAAGTCATAACTCGTCGATGGACTATATGCAATCAACTAATTTCGTAATCACTTTTAGCATGAAAAGGTCTTCTCACTAAGTCCTCTCAGTACATGGGTGTCCCCTCTTTTGATAGAAGCATATTCTTTTTCATTTTCTCTTGAAACAGAGTTATTGAATCTTTTACATAACAATATATCAAAACCCCCCAAAATATTAACTCCTTTCATATTCAAAATATCATTCTATTTCAATACAAAGTATCCTATAATATATTTTCTATAAACATTTTTATAACCTCACCAAAGAATTTGAGATACTAAACTCTAACATCAATGTTCACTATAGGAAGCTTGGTGTTCATTTGCATTGATCATGGCAGAGAATTCAACTAAGATATTATATGAAAGTAAGATCTCTTCTATTCTCTTTTGATTTGAGAATTGAAGGATTTATTATTAGATAGTGAAAATCATTCGAGTTGTTTTTTATGCCTTTCCCGCAGGTCTGGAAAAAATCAATAGGATTTTCTTAATCCTCCCTTCCTTCACGCATATCAAATAATGTTCATTTATATGTGTTGTAATTAGAATTAGTTTCTTGATTATTATATACTTGTACTGATAATCCATAATATATGAGTTTTTCTTATTTTCATAATTAATAGATTTATATGATAAAAGACTATATATATAATTCCATGGATTCTGAAGTGGCAATATGGTATCGAAGATGGAGTCCTCACCAGACAATACTGCGTTATATGGTGGGACAAGTTCGGTACTCTAAAAATATTTATGCCATAAATGATGAGTTTACAAAAATCCAATCACAACTTAATTCTAAAGAAAAAAAATAATAAATCTAAGAATAACAATACTGTAAATCTTTCACTGAGTCGAGCAAGATCAAGTAGATTTATTTTTTCTAATTATATTCTTATTGAGAAGTTCTATAATTATATATATGTTTGTAAAAAAAATATTTGATAATGAGTAGTATGTTTCAGTGACGTTGTACAAATACATATTATATTAAGCATAAGCTCCGACTGACAGTTTCCAATTTTTTTTCTTTAAATACAACATGGTGAAATTTTTCTTTTGTGAGGTGGTTTTGTTTAAAAATGTACAAAACTATAGAATAGCCCGCAGAAGCCCCCTTGACTCTCTGTGAAAGTCATTGGGACATAGATTTATCATTTCCATGTTAGGGTATAGGCTTTGTACACAGTTTTGTTTTGTGAGATCCTTTTAGTTAATACAAATTCCTATTTGGGTATAGTGGCTAAAAGTTATTACCCCATCATAAAACATGCCTACATTTCTCCAATATAAAGTTATTAAAAAAAGAAGGAAAAAACCCTTCTATCATAATCAAAAACTACATAGAGGAAATAAATAAAGAAAATGGTCAAATCAAAATAATTGTAATTAATTTGAATCTTTGAGTGAAGCATAAGGTCAGTACAACTTCTACTTTTAAGTTGAAAATGTTGTGTCCGAAGTGATTTTGGTCCCCTTGAGATTCTTATTAATGATGCCCATTTGTTGCTAACTGGACTCTACTAAATGGAACTTTTTTCCCTTCTTTGGATCTAACATCTATTCCCTCCACCAACTTGAGTTTCAAAAGACGAATGTGTCTAATTTTGAGAATATATTAAAACACGCTCACCACTTGACTTCAAGTATATATGTGCTTAAAAACAATCCAAAGAAAGTTAATTTGGTTATTGTTGTTTTAAAAATGATAATTAGGCTCCTTGTTACTAAAATTCTTGTTTTTCTGAGTTTTTCAACTTATTATTCACGAAAGTTTCAGTACAAACATGTTTGAAAATATTTTAGATTAGTGATCAAATTTTTTATATTAATAAAAAACTATGTTATATAAAATATATACACTCACAAATTGCTAACTGATCATTTTTTTGTTATTTGGCATGCCATCACATTTTTATTGTAAAAAACTATACGGGAGATAAACATCTCTCATTGCGTCACATGTTCATACCCAACATTTTATAAGTGTTAAAATATAGTGAATAGATTAAATAAATAAGTTATTTAAATTGTTATTTAATTGTAGAAACTAATTACTATATCTAATTATGATGATTAAATGACTTTTGGCATATATGACCCAATTATAGAATTTAAAGGTAAAAATGACCCATTAATTTTTCAGTATGAAAAAATGGTCTTTTTTAAGTTAAGAAATTTTAAATTAGTTATGAACTTCCTACTTTACCTTTTTTCCCTTTGTAACCATCATAAAAGAGTAATTTTCTATCACTTTTATTTTTTTCTTATGTTTATGGTAATTTCCTACTTCTCTTAAATACTTTATTTTAAAACACATTATATCCCAAAAAAATCTACTTTTAATTTCTTTATGTGTTTCGCCCTCTCCCCCCCTCTCTCTCTCTATCTATCTATGTTTCATTTTTTTGTGAAAAAAAACAAATGATGGAATGGGTGATTCACATGTCATTTGCTCGTTTATTGCATCAATATCATCAATAGATATATATAGTTGAGTTGTCCATAAATTCTTTATTTATTGTTATGTTATATTCTAATGTATCATATTTTTCATCATTTTCCTATCTTTGTTAGATGTTGGTCAAAAGATAGACATCATCTTCAATTTCACAGTCAATCATCTTTGTAGATGAGTATAAAAATATTTTTAAAATACCAATAACGATGCATGTTCGATGAACATCGTTTAGTTTATAATTTTGAGCTCGAGCTTTTATTTATGTTGAATCCTATTTTCATATGAATAAGACGGCAATCACATCGGACGTATCATTTAAATTTGTCTCCATATCATCAAAACTAATAGAACTTACTACTTATGATTCTTTCGTCAAATATGTTAATCAGACTTGGAGTTGCAGAAAAATCAAAGGATGAAGCGATTATACATCAATGTTAGGATGACAACTCTTCGTATTTAGTTTCACTTGGTTTGCACTAGATGGGTAGATATGTATTGCATGTGTATCGAATCATATTAAAATTTTATTTAAAATTTAAAAAGCACGTGTATTGAATAATTTATTTAAAATTATATTGAGCACTATAGAGTTTAAGAATAAAATAAGTGTAAAATGTAAATATTAAATTAAATAATAAGATATATCCCAATAGTATCATCATGCTATTTGAAATACAAATACATGTTTTTATGCAAAAAAAACTTACACATGAAAATTGGAAAGGAAGTTTTGCATACTTGGAGTGAATATAAAAATAAAGAGTCGCCAATAGATTCACTGATTTGGGAACATTGCCGCAAGCTAGCATAACTCTCTGCAAATAAATGTTTTCCTAATTTTCCTTCAAATATCATCATCTACATGCATCTTCTTCCATCCATCTGGTGCTCCATGCCATCCTTCTATCTCTATCATTGTCTTTTGGTCTCTGTGTACACCATTTTAATCTCTTTCTTATTTGAGAACTCTAAATCAAGAGAGTGTCACGTTCAGTTCCCTTAAAATATATATGTAGTAATGATCACAGATAAATCATATTACAAAAAGGTTTTTGACATAGATGACCTCATTATATAACTTATGAGTAAAAGTGACCAATCAATTGAATAGTATGTAAAAACTGACATTTTTAAGTCATGGAGTTTTAAGTTAATTATGAACTTACTCTTTTACCCTTTCACTTTTATAACTACCAAGAATATCTTCTTGTCATTTTTTTTTTCGTATTTTTGTTTATAGTATTTTCTCATTTCTCTTAAATAATTTCCTTTAAAACACATTACTTTACTTGTCGTTAATAAATTCTTAACTTACTATTATTGTACATCCGAATGTGTCAAACTTTCCATCATTCTTCTATCTTTGTTGGACGTTGATCAAAAGATAGACATCATTTTCAACTTTATAGTCAATTATCTTGGTAGATGAGCATAAAAAATAAATTGAAATGACCCCATGCTAAGCAAAATTTATCAACAATAAGTAAATAATATATTTATCTATTTTAGATTGTGAAAAAATAATTTGTAAACTAAACCAAGAACATAAAGAATTTTTTATGATTTCTGTAGATTTATTGTAGATTAGACAATTTGTTTTATGCGGGTTGAACAATTTGAATATAATTTGAAAAAATACCATAAACAAACATAAGAAAAAAAAACAAAAGTATAGAAAGTTACTCTTGATGATTACAAAATAAGTGAAAGTGTAAAAAATAGTAAGTCCATAACTAACTTAAACTTCCTAAACTTAAAAATAACTATTTTTACATGCATACATATAAAATGTCATTCTTGTATATAAGTTAATAAAAATAGTCATCTACTATAATTTTCCTAAAAAAATATCAAAAATGGCCACAAGTACAAAAAAAATAGTCATTACATACATCCTAAAATAAAAAAATTCAGCCACCCGCGAAAACTTGTTCCAGTTGTCAATTATTTTATATAATATATATATAATATATTAAATATATGTAGTATATTTTATATGTACAATATATATATTATAAACTTTCTCAATAATGCATCCGGCACTGAATTTCTTTTAATTAGAGTGGCTATTTTTTATCTTTAATTATTTTTTTTATCTTTAATCAATGGATATGTACTAACTTCTACCCATGAACAATTTGACATAGAACCCACAATTAAGACACCTCCTTCATCTCTTATTCTAAGCATGCTCAGAATATCTTCTCTTTCGTTTTTATCATTCCTTAGATCTTGAAACTCCCAACACCCAATCCTACATGACCAGATCCTCTTGGGATCTGTAGTTTTCGGCATATTTCTCATCTAAGATTGTATGCCTCATCATGAGAGCAGATGTGACGTAAAACTCAATCAAATAAAATAACATTATAATTCACGTGAAGATGTTTTAACTCTGTAAATATGTACGTATGTGATATCATTTTGTACCTAATAAATGAACTTTAGAAAGAGAGGTTTGAGTGGATTTATTGAGATTTGAAATATGAGAGAATTTTTTGATTTTTTTAAAAGAGATTTTTTGAAATTAGAAATATTTGCTAGACTAGCAATGCTAGTAAATCGAATTGCATTACTTAAAAGATTAATTAGTAGATGACTTTTTAAAATTTATAATTTATGAGATTTAAATTCTTTATTTGTTGGAGATGTCTATTAATGATTTTAAATATACGGTGATGGGACTTAAAGGTATATAAATTATAAAAATCTGAAAATTTAAACAAACTTGACAAAAATCTAATACTTTCAAAACCTTGATAAATTTCTAAATAGACACTACAATTTTGCCACTTGGCTAAAAATCACTTCATTTTATCTTATACAAATAAGTCTACAAATTTTTTTTTCTAAAATACCCATAGATCTTGCATTCTTTTTGTAAGAGATATTTTACACAGAAGATACAAGAGGTGACTTTTTAATATGAGTTTCTTATGAAAATGCAGGTTATGAGGATATTTTAGAAAAAAAGTTTATATATTATTTATAGGTCAAATGAAACTAGATAAGTTGCATGTATAAGTTTCAAAACTAGTTGGAGAGTCCATATATAATTAAGGGAAATTACATAATAAGTTCATGCGGAAACGCGGCGCTCGCGCTGCGGAAGCGTGAGACTTTTAAAAATTTATTAAAACTAATTTTTTTTCAATAAAATAAAAATAAACACGACGCTACGGTTTTCAAAATAAAATATATTATTGAAAACTCTTTTTCAATCGGATTCATTATATATTTATATATTAAATCAAAGACATACATGGATATAGAATATATACCTCTTATAGTCCAATCAAACGTCTTTCCAATTCTACGATCTTGTTATCCCACGAACGACAGACTTCGAGACCCACACCATGATCATTCAAGCTAATTCTAAAACACACTAGGACGTGTGTGGGCACATAGAATATATCAAGAACCAATTTTATCTCCAGATGTACTCAACACATAAGATCTGGAGATTCAGGAGAATGACTAATTTTTGTGAGCAAAAATAATTCATTTACTCACAGAGCTTTAGATTAACTATTTAATCTCAGAAAGTTTCACCTTAATAATAACTACACAGTTCTAAACTGATTCCAATACTAAGGTCAATAGAATAATATCAATATATATTTTGTAGGTCAACGAACATCAGATTTTTTAGGGATATACACAAAATAATAAATTAATTACAAATGTGTCGTTGCAGTGAGACCTATTGTAATTGTGCACCACTGCAGTGCCACATGGCACTGTAGCATG
This sequence comes from Datisca glomerata, assembly GCA_003255025.1. Lineage (NCBI taxonomy): Eukaryota > Viridiplantae > Streptophyta > Magnoliopsida > Cucurbitales > Datiscaceae > Datisca > Datisca glomerata. Next base: position 2,589,120 of record QANY01000261.1, on the reverse strand, counting down.
CTGTGAGGTGTCACAGTGCCTCTCGACACCACTATAGTGTCGTGGGGCAATACAATGTGCTCCTTAGCATTACAGTAGTCCATGTCAATCTTTGATTCTCAATCAATGATTGACATGTGACAGTCCAACATGCCAAGTGACAATTTCTGTAAATTTTTATTTTTTATTTCAATCAGATAAATATCTAGATATCAGTTAATTCAGAATTAACTTATCAGATTATCCCTATCAACTAACTTATCTGTTAGTTCACAAAAAATAGATTCAGTTGATTCAAATTTTGAATTATTATCTAATTTCACAGATAGATATATTGTATCACTTATCGATAATAATAAAATTAATCGATATAAATATTTATTTATAATTTTCAAAAATTACTATAAATAATTTAATTAATTAATCACACATAATTATGTACTTACCTCATAAATATAATTCATTTTGTGAGTTAGTCATTTTCTCATGTCAAACATTCACACCCTAGACTGTGTAATACAAAGGTGACTTAGGGACCATGGACCCACAATTCTAAGCTCCAACAAACAAGATTATTAATTAAATTATTTAATTAAATAATCTTATTTATTAATTTAATTATTACTTCACTATAAATATGAAATTGCACTCTTGGAGATTATAGAATGTATTTACAGAGTATTATCGTGTAGTCCATTGATATAATCATTCCATGTAGTTTTGTTCTCCAATTATTGGTTCGTAAATTAGAACTAGTCAAAATTATCATTTTACCCTTCTAATTACCTTTTGATCCTTAAGTATCATTAATTCACTAATGACAAATTTATAATCGTATTATTAATTCAAGTTCAATACCATTCAACTCCAGAATTAACACTTAAGAGAACCAATATACGATCTGTTAAGAAAACTTGGATTCTAAATCTTGTAAGATCATGTTCCCGGCCATTCATATCACTGAATCTCCAAAACAAAAGTTACTAGCATGTTTTACAAACAAACATTAACGATTGAATCAAAAGATCCAGTAGACATGCATAAGAGCTTATGACTACTTAGGATTCAGACTAATCTACATACGATCATCAGAATTATGTGAATTAAATTTGTATGATAAACGGTAAGTTAATAAAGATATTAATCTACATCGGTCATGTCGTATATAATCCTATTATATAAAATACATTCATTAAGATTTCTATCCACATCAGTGATCTGGATCTAGATCACATGCATTCATAATGTTTAGTGAACCGTACTAGCAACCATTTATTAAAGATTTCATACTTTAATATGTTGTGACAACTTTATTCATTGTCTATGATCTTAATCTTCTCTACTTATAGAAGATCGTAGCCTCATTAATGACCATTATAAGAAAAATGTAATTGCATTAAATTTCATATTAAATTTTTCAAAACACATGCTTTGAGGGCACTACGCCCAACATTCTCCAACTTACCCTAAAGCAAATGTGGCATCTCTCTCAACCCCATGATTCGCACATGACCCTCAAATGACTTCGTAGGAATTATCTTGATAAAAGGATCAGCCAGGTTTTGATCTGACACTATCTTCATAACAATCACATATCCTCAATGTACGATCTCTCGTATATGATGATATTTTATCTTTATGTGCTTACCCCTCTTATGACTCCTCTATTCTTTAGAATTAGCTACCACCCCATTATTGTCACAATACAGGATCAGTGGCTTGTCCATATTAATAACTACTTCTAGATCAGTATAGAACTTTTTGAGCCACACTGCTTCTTTTGTAGCTTCACAAGCCGCTATATATTTGACTTCCATAGAGGACTCTGTAATACTGGATTGTTTAATACTTCTCCAGACTACACCTCATCTACCTAGGATGAATACTGATCAAGACGTCGGCTTTCGGCTGTCTTTGTCTGATTGAAAATCAGAATCAGTATATTCATTGGGGTTCAGGTCTCCACCTGAGTAAACAAGTATATAGTTTCTCATTCTCCTAAGATACTTATGAATGTGCTTTACTACAAACCAATATTCTAAATCAGGATTTGATTGATAACGACTGACAATTCCCACCGCATAACAGATGTATGGTCTCAGACACAACATTACATACATAAAACTACTAACAGCTGAAGCATAAGTAACATTTTGTTGGAACATGTCCATAACGTACCGTGTAATAACTATTTATTTATATTTAGTTATTTCTCAGACATTAGTATTATTGAATTCTTATGAAAAATTGAAAGTTTTTTTAATTAAACTGTGTTAATAAATTATTCAAGTCCTGAAATTTTCATCAATGAATGAAGAGTGAAGATAGAGGTGTCTTTAAGACGAACTCTTCTGAGAAAGTTCGGAACGATATTTGCAGTCTTAGGATCGACTAGCAATTGAATCAGATTACGACTTTTAGATTGAACCAATGGGTGCCAGTCTTGGGGCATGGGAATGGAGACTCAAATGGTTAACCTAGACATGTTATGAATATGTTGAATAGACTGGTAACAAATTAGTTTAGAGCTCAAAATCGTTTACCAAGCTTTAAATCTAATTGTTACACCTTAAGAATATTTTCATAATTACTTTAATATCGAGGTGAATATGTAGCTTGACTTATTTATTTGTAATATTTGATATGTCAAATGAGTGAGTTCGAATTGGCAGGTAATACCTCAGCTGTTGGGATTGTAATTCAATTAAATTTGGATTACGTGATTCACAGATATGAAAATTCATGGTTCGATTGTGAAATCAATAATAACATTATGCCTTATTGATGAGTGTGTGAATAAATTGACCTGACCAGGTATTCATGAATTGAGTCATTGATTAAGACTTGTGAATTGTACGAGACAATTCACTATTATGACTTTCTTATTCATAATCAACAAAAGAGTTAATGAAATTATAACAAGAGGGGTAAAATAATAATTTTATATTCTACTCTTATTACTGATATTCACGATGGGTATTATGTTAAAATATTTTGTGGACCGTGAAAATAAAAGGATTTATTTACACCAACAAAAAATATAACGCGCATGAATCGAGAGTTGATTCGACATTGAACCTATAACGGAGTCGTACGATGTCAAGATTAAATAAGTCAAGAATTTATGGAGATAAATTCGTCGGGTATTTGAATCATTAGCTTTGTTTATGTGGGTCCATTCAGTCTCAGAAATAGCTCATGAGAACAGGAATAGAGAATTGAAATAAATTAGATCAAAATGTCTTTTGGTGTCAAGGCATATTTCCTACACCTATATGTGATGGGTGATGTCAGTTAATTAGTTAAGTGTGATTATATGTATTGAAATTAATTAGTTTATTATTTTCTAATTCGTAAATAAAAATTAATTGATAATGATCAATTAATTTATCAATTGGATTGATAAATCTTGATATAACTCAAACTCTAGGGAATATTACAATTTTTGGCAATTATGAATATATTGGGTGAATTTTTCAAAATTTAAAAATACATGGATATATTTGTAAATATTAAAAAAATATTTTATCAATATCAAATAAAAATCTGATTGCAGATAGATCTGGGATAAAATACAGTTGCTTGTTCGCAAAGTAAAATGAAAAAAATATTTTGAAGGAGAAATTTTTTTTATTCTTTAATCATTTTGAGAGCCCACACTCAAATTCCTACGCAAAATTCTTGTGAGATATATTTCTGAAATTAATGGGTGATTGTTGGTGGATGAAATTCGTAAATCGTTCTTGGAGTTCAATTGCGTGATTCGGACCCCAAAACTTGAAGAATACGAAGAACGCTCGAAGAAATTTCGCCACTTCAGAAATTTTCCGATTTAAAGTATAGGTGAAAAAATTGTTTCTCACCTTATCTTCTCGTTTAATGCCATATATGCATAACTGCACGTTATTTGGTTTTAAGTTATTTAATTTGATTAAATAAGTTAATTGAAAAAAATTGATATTCCGCCCACGGACCGTTCGTGGTTCAAACTTATTTTTAATTAATTTTAAAACCAATTGTTCCCAATAATTTGTATCCGATTCAGGTTCTTGTTTATGCATATAGATAACTGAAATGAATGTATCGTGGATTTTGTGGATATTGGCATATGATTTTGTATGGTAGATTCAAATCTATTTTGAATGTGTTATGTGATTAGATCCCTAACTATTGGCTCTAGATGTTTTTATTTTAATTTAGAATTGATGTACGCCAAATTTGAGGCATAGGATTTATGTAATTTATTTTGTTGTAAAAGTTCTAATTTTCTAAATTTGATGTAAAATCGGCGTCGCTTCGATACCGCCACTGAAAACTGCCGTTGAGAAGTCATCAAACAGCCACCGGAAACACACTGTTCACACAGAATTACTGTTCACGTGTGAAATTATTGTTCACGCATAATTACTGTTCATGGCGGAGTTACTATTCTGGCAACCGCGATACTGTTACAGTACTCGTCGTTGCCGTTGTCTACTCCCGCGCCCTACATGGTGACTAGGGATTGTGAAACCCTAGACGATAACAATTAAGGTTTAGGAAACCCTGTGATGTTTCGTGATAACCTTTATTCTATTTTTTTATCTTTTAAATTTTAAATTTTAAACGGATAAAAGATAATTTTGAATTCAAAGATAATTATCTATTTTATCTTTTCATCTTTTGAATTTTGAATTTAAAAGATAATTATCAATGTTATATTTTTACCTTTTGTTTTGTTTTTAGAAAAAAAGGGAGGATAATTAATGAAATTATTTAATTAAGAAAGCAGTGTTCCTTAATTAAAGGTTTTAATCAAAATTTAAATTTTTGAAATTTTGAATTTAAATTTTGACATTTGAACTTTGAATTTTGAATTTGATTTTAAATTGAGAATGAATTTTTGTAAAGAGTTACAAAGTGGTGGGATAACCTGAAGGACAAATAGACAATTACAGACGCTATGAAGATTTGTAAATTAATTTGTAATTTATTATTTTTTTGGGTTGTAATTATAAATAAGCCAATAGGGAGGTTAATTTTATATGTATGAGTTAATTGTTATCGCACATCATCATATAACATGCCATATAGAACTAGGGATATGTCAATATCAAATTATCATTTAACATGTACATGCATCATTGTAGATTAATTATAATGGTTAATTTAATTATAATGTGAAATTTATAATGGTTGTAATTTTAAATTGAGATTTAAAAATAAATAAAGGATGTATAAGTTTCATCACGTTTTTTGAATTAATAAAAGTTATGTTTTGAAAAATAACCAAAAATCCAAGTTTTTTTTATAAAAACTAAGTGTGAGGGTCGTTTATGTTGAAACGTTCACAAGGTCTCAAACGCGAACTTGATCGTACCATGAGAAATGGTTTAGAACCTCCCCTAGTGGTCCTCACTTAAATGGGAGGAACTTTAGAGTAGTGTCATTTTGAGTCATCGAGCTGCTTGAGAAACTAAAACTTCTAAAGGATGTGGTGGGGCAGGACCATCCCATAGACGGACTGTTAGTCCATAGCAACTTTTATGAGTCGATGCGTTGGTTAAGCACTTAGACTGAAGCATGTTGGAATCCCCACTTAAGGGCTAGTCAATTTGGCCAAGGTGACTAAAACCATAGATGATTGGTTAAGCTAGATGTGGAGACATTTGAGCGTTAACCAAACGAGATGAGTCTCGATGCGATAGGAGATAGTTTGGACCTCATCTCTCGATGAGACAAGCTATCATTTTTTATTGTAACATCATGGAGAAAATATTTTTGATGGATTTTTAAATATTTAAGTAGTTGCATCATGTATCATACTTTCTTAAACGATTGGGCATTTATTTACACCGCTTTATTTATTCTTTTAAGTAATCATGTCGTTATCCCCTTCTCAACTATTCTTAATGCGAATAAATTTACTGGTGAAAATTATGTGGATTGGAAATGAAATCTTGATATCGTGCTGACGGTAGAAAAGCACAAGTTCGTGCTCACTGCCCATTGTCCCCTTGAGCCTATTTTTGAATTGACTCAAGAGGGAAATGATGTTTACGCTTCTTGGTTACGTTATGATGAGATCGTGAGATGTTACATCTTGGCATCTATGAGTAATGTGTTACAACAACAGCATCAGAACTTTGAGACCGCCGCTGATATGACGTTGAACATCACCGAAATGTTCAGAAATCAGGGTCGTCAAACCAGACAAACAGCTGTACATAACCTCATGAACTGAATGATGGAACCTAGAACCCCTGTCAGAGAACATATGATGTTGATCATAATTTATCTCAATGAGATAGAGATCGTAGGTGCTGAGGTTGATGGTGAGACTCATGTGGATATGTTCTTAGATTATTTGCCTAGTACCTTTGAAAATTTCAAGCTTAATTATTCGATGAATAAACAGAAATACTCAACTTCTTGAACTCATGAAGGAGTTGCAAGCTGTAGAGAATCTGTTTTTGAAGCAAGGATTTGATTTAAATTCATTGATAAAAATATTGGTATTTTTAGAAATGAATGCTTAATTACTGTTGCACGCATGTTTAATAAATTGTTTCACGTAAAACCAATAGTTCGAATGATATGTGACACTAAAGTGAATAATCATTCACAAAAGGATAGTCAAAGAATGAAGTATGACCCAACAGATCTAATCTATTTGTGGCACTTACGCCTTAGGCATATTTTCCTGGGCAGGATTAAAAGACTTGTAAAGGATGGTCTTTTGCAAACTTTAAGTGTGGGATCACTACCCATATGTGAATCATGTATTGAAGGCAAAATGACCAAGAGACATTTTTCAGCAAAAGGTGAAAGAGTTATTCAATATCTTGAACTCGTACATAGTGATGCTGAAAAGGAGGCTAAATGGCTTAGGAAGTTCTTGAAGAATCTAAAAGTTGTTCCTAAATGCTGACAAGCTCATGACACTTTATTGTGATAACAGTGAGCTTGTAATGAATTCTAAGGAACCAAGAAACCTTAAGAGATCTAAACACATAGAAGGTAAATATCACATGATTAGAGAAATTGTTCAGCGTGGAGACGTGGTTACACATATTTCAACGGTCAACAACCTGACAGATCCATTCACAAATACTTTAAGTAGTAAAGTTTTTTATTGTCCTCTGTAGAGCTTGGGCATAAGAGATTGTACACGCATACTTTAGTCCAAGTGAGAGATTATTGGAATATGTCCATAAAGTAGCGTGTAATAATTATTTATTTATATTTAGTTATTTTTCAGACATTAATATTATTGAATTTTTATGAATATATTGAAAAGTTTTTTTTTAAATTAAAGTGTGTTTATATATTACTCAAGTCCTAAAACTTTCATCAACGAACGAAGAGTGAAGACAGATACATCTCCAGACGAACTCTTTTGAGAAAGTTCAGAATGATATTCGTAGTCTTAGGATCGACAGGACAATCGAATCCGATTACGACTCTCAGTCTTGGGGCATGAGAGTGGAGACTCAAACGGTTAACCTAGGCATGTTATGAACATGTTGAATAGACCGGTAACAAATTAGTTATGAGCCCAAAACCATTTACCAAGCTCCTAAATCTAACTGTTACACCTTAAGGATATTTTCATAATTACCTTAATCCTGAGGTGAATACGTAACTTGACTTAGTTAGTTTTATATGTCAAATGAGTGTGTTCGAATTGGCGGGCAATACCTCAGCTGTTGGGATTGTGATTCAATTAAGTTAGAGTTACGTGATTCATATATATGGAAATTCATGGTTCGATTGCAAAAGCAACAATATCACCTTATGTTTTATTTATGAGTGTGTGAATAAATTAACCTGGCTAGGTATTCAATGAATTGAGTCATCGATTAAGACTTATGAATTGTATGAGACAATTCACTATTATGTCTTCTTATTTACAGTCAATAAAGGAGTTAAAAAAATAATAACAATAAGGGTAAAATGATAATTTTATATTCCACTCTTATTACTGATATTCACGAAGAGTATTATGTTAAAATATTTTGTAAACTGTGAAAATAGAAGAGTTTATTTACATAACAGAAATCGTAACGCACGTGAATCGAGAGTTGATTCAGCATCGAACCTATAGTGGAGTCGTACGATGTCAGGATTACATAGGTCGAGAATTTATGAAGATAAATTTGTCGGATATCTGAATCGTTAGCTTTGTTCATGTGAGTCTATTCGGTCTAAGAAATAATTCATGAGAACAGGAATATAGAAATGAAGTAAATTGGATCAAAATATATTTTGGTACCAAAGCATATTTTCTACCCCTATATGTGATGGGTGAGGTCGCTTAATTAGTTAAGTGTGATTATATGTATTGAAATTAATTAGTTTAGTATTTTCTAATTATTAGATAATTAGTAAATAATAAATTAATTAATTAATTAATAGATAATGATTAATTAATTTATCTATTAGTATGATGAATTTTGATACAACTCAAATTCTAGGGAATATTGCAATTTTTGACAATTATGTATATGTGATGAATTTTTGGAAATTTAAAAATATATGGGTATATTTATAAATATAAAAAATTATATTTTATCAATATCTAATAACAATTTGATTGCAGATATATATGAGATAAGATACAGTTGCTTGTTCACAAAGTGAAAGGAAAAAAAATGTTTTCCCTCCCTCCCTGTTGCCATAAAAAATTCTATTGAAGGAGAAAATTTTCGATTTTTCTTCTTCAATCGTTTTGAGAGCCCACACTAAAATTCCTATACAAAATTCTCATGAGATAAATTTCTGAAATGTAAAGTCATAAAATGTAATGTCATAAAATTTGTTAAAAATGTATATTGTTCATTGGGAATGTGTGATAAAGTTATAAAATGTTCTGCAGGATGGATGATTTTTGTATGTAGGTTGTGTTGATAATTTTTGTATGCAGGTTGTGTTGATGGTTTTTGTAAGGTGGGAGCATCTGCACTGAAGGCATCTTTGCAAAAGACATCTTTAGGCTGCACTGAAGGCGTTTTGTAAGGTGAGAGCATATGCACTGAATGCGTTTTTTGTAAAGACGCCTTTAGGCTGCACTAAATGCGTCTTTTCTACCAACTTGAAGTCGTCTTTACAAAAGATGTCTTCCAACGTGAACATTTTCACCTTAGTTTTGGAATAAGTTTCAAAACTAAATTATTTTCAGAATTTATTTTCAAAATCACATTAAGCCGAGAAATTACCCAAGAACATATTAGATCTAGACCAATAAAATAATTTCATTAATTTCTAAATTAAATAAACAGTTTATATTCTAAGAAATTAGAATATATAAGATATAATTTATAGTAGTCGATCTCTCTACTAAATCATTTAAGATTATATAATAACATATATTTAGTAAGGAATATAACATTCTAAACTCAATTAACTACATTGGACAATTTAGTACTTGTAGAAAAAATTGATGAACATACTGTCCAAATAGGGGCTTTTTCTTTCAAACCTCCACTTAGATGTGACTAGATCTAAATAAGGTATCTTGTACGTTTTATATGTAGAATTAGTTATGTAGTAACCAATACAAAATTCAAGAATATATATTTTAACTATTTTATATATTAGAAGTTTATTGCTCGAATATAATATATATAAAGTAATATATGTTAAACTGAATTTACATGCATAGAATTTTGTTCCTCGACTAATACATAAAATAATTTTATTTTACCATTGTCACATTTTATGAAAGGATTACATCATTGCATATATATTAACATCTTTCTCTAAATTGATATGATTTTTTATTTTCTTAATATACATATTACATAAAATCAATTTTTAAAAATTGGTAACGCATATTTTATTTACTGAAAAAAATATTTATTGCATAAAATTTATATCAAAATTCATCTATATCGACACTTACATTTGTAATTACCTAATATTGCAAAAATATTTATTTAAATTTTTTTTTATTATTCGGAATGAAAAAAGAGGTGAAATATATAATTTATTATATATTTAGGGGTTTAAAGGTTTAAAAGCTAAAAATGAAATTTAAAAATTTATTTCCTTTAAAGCCCTTGTAATATATTAAGTATAATATGATAGGAGAAATTTAGTACTAAGGGACGTAGCTAAGTGGGTTCGGTGTATAGATATATATTTTAGCATTCATTTCTTACTTAAGTTGTATGTTAGAAAATTATGCATCTGATTGGATAAAATATTTGACAAAGAATTGAGTATGATACCTTTACAATATATCAATTTTTCGTAATCTATTTTTTTTTTATAAAATTAATAGATTAATTTTAGTCTTCATCTTATTGTAGGTCAGATATAAGTTTTTTAGCCAAAATAAAATCAAAGTTTTATCACACTTTTGATGTTTATCGTATACTTCAATATTCATTAAATATCATATAAACTCTTCTTATTTGGTGTAGACTATTATTCATTTACCAGTAACTGTAAATGTGTATAAGCTTGGTAGCTCCCTCCTCTGCCAATTACATTTGCTTAGTTCATATGAAATGTCAAGAACCAATAAATTGTTTATAACAAATAAAAAGCACATCCTCTTGTCATTTACAAAGAGAGACACTTCTCTTCATGTCCTCTTGATATCCTAAACCAATCCAAAAAATGGATATGAAGATTCACAATTCATAATTTGACTAAATTTAGACAGAAATTGCATTAAATAATAGTTTTCACACAACTCATTAGATTTTTGTCAACATTTTTAGTTCTTTAGATTTCTATCAATTTTATCCTTTTAAAATTTATAATATTTTTTAGTAAACGTATTTACCCCTATAATGAAACAATTGTTTTATTTTTTACATTCTTAGATTCGTTTTTTTTTTGTAAGATGAAAGTCATTTATTTATTTTGAAGTCAAATTTGAAAGCATTAATTGATCCCATTTTTTACCTTTTAAATTTGTTATCTTTATAAAAGTTTTCAATTTGTTATCTTTATTAAATTATAAAAGTATTTTTATTTTTTTATTTAAATCTCTTCAATTAATCTTTTATGTGATTTTTATATTTGCCTCTCTATATTATGTAACCTATAATTCCTACAATTATGGTAACATGTTGTATTAATGCATTTTTTTATGGTTTTGATTTTTTTATTGTCTGTGTTAGACAAATTGATGATGAGCGGTTAATTAATATTTTTTGAATTAAGTGTTTTTTTAAAGTATTTCCTTTTTTGTTTGTTGAGACCTATTTTTCCTTATTCCAATATTTTCATAAGCGGGTAGATTGTTGGTGGCTTTTTCCAATTGACATGTTTTCCTTATTATGGGATGATTATTGATTTATATTGATGCAATTATATATTTACTATATATAATACTTTTGACTTATATTGATGTAAATATGTTTACACTATTTATAATTATTTGTAAAAACATATTTACAAAATGCTTAACTAGGAACTGAAATGAATGTTTAACTTGCTGTGAAAATGAACTAAACTTTCTTCTGATTCTATTATTTTATGAACCTTATCTATATACCAACTATAAGCATTTTGTATCGATGAAAATTTCTTATACTTAAAGGCTACAACAATATAGTTTTCGTATTATCGAGTATACAAAATTACCATTGATATATATACATATTTGATCTCATACTAAAAATCAGAGGTATATACATTGAGAGAAATTTTTTGAATTTTAATTTTGAGAGAGAGAGGATTTTGGGGAAGTGTAAATATCTCTTAATTTAGGGGAAAGATTTTGGTCTGAGATTTGCTTTTAATGAGATTTAAATTTCTTTTGTTCTGATTGGTCACTAATAAATTCTTTGTTAAAAAAATATTATTTTGTAATAATATAACAAAGGATATTTGTGGTATATTATGATTATAAAATCTGAAAATATGAAAATATTGACAAAAATATAATATTTTAAAAACATTGACACGAATTTAATTATGTACTACTATATCGTCTGAAAAATCTCAGATTCAAAAACAAAGATGCAAATTGATCTAATCAGAATAATCACCGGCCTGAATTTGAAGGTTACGAGAGACCAAGGATTAAAGTAGTTTTTAAAGGCGTTCAAAAGTGTTCCGAATCAAACAAAAAATGAGCGATTCAGTCAATTCTTTAAGTCCCTCCAGTTCGATTCAGTTTAAAAAATGTTTAATTTTTGAACTGAACCGAACCAAAACATTAAATTCATATTATTAATTTTTTTTATTTTTAAATATATTTTCATATCAAATCGAACCGAAACAAAACTTTAATTTTATATTATTTTTTCAATAATATCATCTAAAAAAATTATTTTTTTAATTAATAATACAAAACCGAAACTTACGGTTCAATTCGATTATTCTGACATGAACTGTTCGGTTGGATTCAATTTTACCATCGAACAGAACTGTGAACACCCTAATAACTTTCAAAGGGGCGATCCGTGGGGATAGCAAAGACGGTTAAGCCTTCCACAACTACACAAATATGTTTGTGGTACAATCACCTGTCTCAATTCGTATGTAACTTGTATCTTGTGACAAGAAACATTGCTAGAAAGAAGATGCTTCTTAGAAGTAAGACGAGCATTTGAAGAGACGAGGATTTGAAGTAACGTAAGCCATGTACAAAAAAAAACAATATAAATACATCGAACGAGGTCTTCTTTTCAATGTTACATTTATAATTTCCTAAACAATTATTTACTGATCTACAGAAACCACGACAAGCCTAGGTATCAATAACTTTAAAACACTGTTTCCAGGTTTAAAACCTGTGATTAATATACATAAGATCACCTCTCTCCATTGTCAATCGTCAATACCAGCTTCAGCCTCAGTCAAGCTCTCATCATTCTCGATTAGCAAATAATCACAAAGCTCTAAAAGCTGATCTGCCAGAGGGGGAATACCTGGGTTGCGTCCGTCATTGTATAGGTGGGCATTAAATGTAATTTGCCAAACATCGTGTCTAAAGTCCTCTCGGCACTTGTACTCCAATTTTCTTACCTTCTCCTTGACAGTGGATAGGTCCATGGGGTATTCCACAATATCAAGGTAGTCAGGAGCTTCCTTCTTGGAAACAGGTTTTAAGAAAAGATAAGACACCTCATACCTGTCTTTGAGAGTGTCTACTATGCGCTCCAAAATATTTGACAAGCCAACCTGCATGGAAATAAATGAAACATGATATGATCGTACATGTTGAGATCCTCTTTAATGAGGAGTGAAAGTATAATATAATTGATACAGGTTGATCCTCAGTAATGCTCTCCTTACAAAATGCTGATCACAACAAAATGCTCCTTGACAGATTGCAAAGTAGCAGTATTTCTAGTGAGCGGGTTCCTCAACATCTTAAGTTGGTTTGGAAAGCTAAAATTCTTGGGAAAGTTCAATTCTTTTGTTGGTGTCTTGGCCATCGTAAGATCAATACTCTTGACTTGATTCAAAAGTCGCACCGCCACATGGCTTTTTCTACTTTTGTTTTGTGTGATGTGTGCGAACAACGGTGAAGACTATGATCATCTTTTTATCATTGCTTTTTCCCAGTAGTTTGTGGCATCGTTTGATGTCCCATCTTCAGTTGAGTTGCATGTTTCAGAGGAATGTGGATAATCTCTTTTAAGGAAATATTTTCATTGAATTTCCCAGGAAGTTCAAGATTTTGAGGTGTAATGGGGTTATTGATGTTTTATTTGGTTTTAGTAGAATAGGAGTTTTTAAGATGTTTTGGACGATATCGATTCTTTGTAGGACGAGTCACTTTATTATCTCTTTTTGGTGGTTAACAATAAGGAGTTTGTTAAAAAAAGAGTTTAAGAAATTAAGCTAAACACCAATGATGCATGAATTGTGCACCTTCCAAACTTTTCTAGGCTACCCAACAATAAGCAAGTAAACAGAGTACTATGCTGTAATGTACATAATGTCAATGTTTAAAAAGGCGTTTTTGAGGCTCACACCTCCTCTGCGAGCAGAGGCTTGCGCCTCGAGCAATAGAGGCTTACGCTTTTGAGGCCTATGCTTCAAGGCTGTTGAAGCGTAAGCCTCAATAATATGTTTCTTTGCCAGGTGAAATGATCCTGACCAAAAAACAAAATGGGTTTTTAAAGAAAAAAGTAGTTTCAATGATAAGCTATAGCCAAACAAGTAAAAACCCAATATGAAATAGAATAGGGTTCTAACCTCCACTGAAGAGAACAACTGAATAGATAGAGAAAAAGAGGAAGAAGTCTTGTTTTGTCAGGTAAGGTTTGATTTCTTCTTCTCTTCCATTTCCTCCTCCAATTCCTCTCATGTTCGGGAATTATTGTTTGCTTCAAGAGAGTTATTTGAGGCTTTTAGTTTGCTTCTTAGTTCTTCATCCTTCGACTAGTTTTTCTGATTTCCTTTCTTCTTCTGCAAAGCTTATTACTTGTTCTTGTCCAAGTTTCAAAGAGAGCAACTTCGCGGCAAAATATTTTTTTAATATTTCTTCTATGTTTTAGTGGACTGCATATTTTATTTATAACCACTTAACTTTAAATCAGCCACGCATTTTACAGTACCCTTTTTACGTACAACTAAATAACATCGTGAGGATCAATTTCTCTCTCCCCCCTCTTCTCCTAGCCCTTCTCCCCTTTCCTTCTCTCTTCTCTTTCTCTCCTCTGTATTTCCTTCGTGCCTTCTGCCCCTCTCCTCTGCTTTCCCTCTATTCTCGTTCATTTCTCCTTTGCTGGTTCTCTTCTTTTTAGGTCTGTTGTTGCGTTTTCTACAGAATTCTCTTTCGGTTTTTTGGAAGGTTTTGGTTTCTACCAATTGTGTAGATTTTGTTCCACCATATCTTCAATCCTTAGTGGTTATTTTCTCTTCGGATTTGGCTTTTGTGGTGATTTGAGGGCTTTATTGGTGTGCGACATAACTGGGTGTTGTTTTTCATGTAAATATGCATTTACAGTACTAGTTGGCCGAGCAAAGTTTGGAAGGTGTAGGACCTTTGGACAAGCCGTTCGAGCTCTATTTTTGTGTGCTTTTTATGCCCACAATTCCCTCCATGTACGTTAGTAGGTGTATATTGACCTCATCTAACACTTAAAATTGTTTATTTGTATTTAGATCTGATAGTTTTGTTCAGATCCAGTTGATGTTTGTAACTCTGCGCTCGTAATGAAATGCATTGTTTATCTTAAAAAAAATTAAATAATATCAGTTTATGTGAATTTTAACTTGTTTTTCCAATCTTCATTATAAACCTTCTAAAAAGAATTTATATAATTATGTTATTATTTTTATTTTTATGCTATTATTTAATAGTTATGACAATTGTATTTGCATTTTTCTCGTTTAATAAGATTAGTTTTAGTTTTTTTTACTTATTTTTAGTTTTATTTTGAGGCTTACGCCTCGATACGCCTTGAGGCTTAACCTTTTTAAACATTGCACAATGTTAATTAAATGAATTGTTTCACACCAAAAAATAATGTCCTGTGTTATCTACGGAACCATTTTCCTTTCTGTTCCCAGTTTTTTGATATTTTTTTTCTCTTTTCTGGAACGAGGATTTAGATTCTCTATTCCTAATCTAACACAAGTAAGGTTTTAGACGAATTTCAGTATGAGGCATTGCAATAAGATTAAGACACGAGGAGACCTTGTAGGTAGGCAAGGAAAAACTAATTTTCACGCTATCTTATTAACGTAACTCATCGACGAGCACATATATTTCTTCAAGGAGAGAGAGAAGTAATCATACTGAGCACCCCCCCCCCCCNCCCCCCCCCCCCCCAAAAAAAAAAATTAAATAAATAACACACGAAAAAGAATATGACAAGGTAAGAATCAGAGTACCTCTCCACCTTTACGGCGCTTTGTTGCTGGGGTATACTCTGCACCATACCCTCCCAACTCAACAATGGGTCTCCTTTTTGCATTACGCGCTCTTTCTAGAATCCTTTTATCATTTCTTTTTGAGCTGGGGTCGTCTATATACTCATCTCTAACGTCGAGTTTTTTCTTTTTCTTCTTTGCTTTTTGGGATTCCTCTTCCTCCCTCTCTCTTCTAATGGTTGCTTCAAATCTTCTAATCTCGGCCAATTTCTCTTGCTCCTCCTGAATCCTCATTTCTTCATCATAAAGCCTCCCTCCCCTCTCTTCTCTTGGTCTCTTTTCATTTTTCCGCTTCTCATGCTCTTCCCACAACTTTCGATCCCTCCTATCTTTCTTTTTAAAAGACTCAGCTAAAGGAATGCTCTCTGGCTTTCCATACTTCTCAACGCTTGACAACTCAATCATTGTTTTTGTCTTCCTGTGTTCAAGACCAGTAACCCCGTCAAGACCAACCTGATCAAATTCTAAATGCTCTTTTGGCTGTTTGATTTTGATTTTCTTGTGTGGCTGCTCTGTTTCTACTGGAGGCCTCATCACAGCAGATAGTTTAGGAAACTCCAACCTGTCCCTACCAATATTAGCTGGAGGTCGTATAACGATAGATGGCTTATGGGTTTCAATTTGTACTCTACTAGCAACAGTAGGGGGTCTTATTACTATAGAGGGCCTATGAGACTCGATCTGTGTATCTTCCACTTTCATCTTGTTAGAGAATTTTATCTTATTAACCTTAGCAGCAGGCTTTTCAGTTTCATGATCGGAATTGACTGGCAGGTCAAAACTCTGAGTTGATGCAACAGTGAGATTGTCAGATAGTTTGTCAGCAGAGCTGCATTTGAACTTCAACGGAAGAGCTTTTGCAATCGAACTAGATTTTTCACTTTCAGGTGCTTCAGCAACAGCATTTTTCACTGCAGCTTTCGGTATGGGTTTGTTAGTCTGAGTTTTCTGATATGACCGAGTAGAGGAGTCCAGAGAGCTCAACTTTGTCAGTGCTTTTTCCTGGTCTGTAGCATCTAATGTTTCTATATCTTCTCCGTACTTGGGGCAGTTTTTGTTGGTTCGCATATGTCCGAACTGTTCCGCCAAAAAATTGTACAATCAGTACTAACCACTTCTCGAAAACATATATCTTAAGTTAGAAAGAAAACATAAAATAAGTTATTCACCTGACCACATCTTCCACAGACAAAATTTTCTCTAGCAGATTTCTTCTCTTTAAAACTCTGGTAAGAAATGAGTAAATTTGTACAGGTTTAGAAGCAGATGGAAGTAAGAAAGTACATCCATTAAACATTATCCAAGGAAGAAGTATGTTAGCACATTCACAGAGACACAGCAAAGCTATTTCTTTTTCAGGCAAGAACTGTAGATGATCTTGACAAATCAAATTCCATATCGTTTTAGTCTTTTCATGAAACATAATATTTACTTAACAAAGGAAGCTAATATGAAAAGGAGGACAATATATCTTCTGAAGTGTGCAGAGTATATGAAAGACGGAGACAATGAAAGCCAGCTTAAAAGAAGAAAAATAGCTTTAAGATGTTAGATCGCTAGAATTTCATTCTATGATGATTCACAATCCATTGAATAAGATTATCATTCAACGCTATTGTTTTACTTTGATATTTTAATTAGTCACCTCCACTGCCACTGCATATGCAAAACAGTCTATACTCTAGAAAAAAAAATTGTTGGTATCAAATCAAGCCAAAGTGAATTCAGGAAAACAAAGCCTGGATCAATATTTCAAATTCAAAAGGGAACCTCATCATAAAATGAACCTTCATTTTATGATGCCTCTTAGGTATTTGCAATTGCCATATGAATCAATTAAGTTTGCCAGACATTTAAAACTTGTGCAAAAAGTTCCACAAAGAACAAGCAATTCATATGATGAATATTAGTGATAAATCTTTGTTTAATTTTAATATTTTCCTAATAATCTATTTTTTACACTACATACATGATTAAACAACAGAAATGAGAATCTGTATGCAATTTAAAATTAGAATTAAACAAGTGAGTTTGTGTTTTATTAGTAAGTGTTTTGAATATTAAAAGAACTTCAAAAAGAAAGCAAATTAATGCACATTGTATCTAAATAGTTTTTTAGCCGATAAAATTTAAGATTAATTTTGATTTTTTACCACGAGCAACACACATGCGATGAATCTAGTAAAAGTTAGATGAGGGAAGATGAAAGATTATATAAACAAGCTCACTTGTGCCTTGACTTGATCTCCTGATATCTTGAGTCTTTTATTACTAAGGCTCATCGGTGAAGTATCATTCTTCTTCATGGATTTCACCTTACCAGATTTCTCTTTCCTAATATGCAAATTTTCTGCCTGCAACAATCACTAGTCATTCTCAATAACTTTAAATCCACCAATGGAAGGGAGAAAAATTGAACATGACTGGGCATGATTCATGAGCTTCACTTGGGTAAAACAAAGGATCATATCTTACCCCCTTGGAATCACAAATGTTTTCTTTAGAAGTATAGGATCCATCTGGCTGGGGTTTAATACCAATTGTCCTGATCTGGTCAGCATTCTCAGAACAAGCAGGTTGTGAACCTGAAGCCAATCTTGCTGCCTCCCTGATAAGCTTCTTTTTCTTCTTTTTCCTCCTTGCAGTTTGATTACCTGCAAAATAGTTGTCCTGGTTATTTACAATGGACAAGTAGAAATTCCCTAGCTACGACAACAGCTAGATAGATCCCCAGATTCAGGAGAAGATTAGGCATTCAGTTAACCAATTTCTATTTCGCTAATTATGGGAAAAGCTCAGGTTTAACAACATAAGCAAGAACAATAATGCAGAAGAATAAACAACGAAAAAAGCGTTTTCGTTCGACTAGATTTTCAGGAATATCTTACCGTTCTTTCGTTCTTCTCTTTTTTGCAATAGAAATTCAATTGTTATGAAATATGCTAAGCTTTTTGCTATTACAAAATGGAAAGGTCCAAATATAGCGTAGGGCAACATTCCAGAATCCAGCATCTAGTACATTTCAACAAAATTGGAGGTGCAGTAACAAATGAGAACTACTTTGGACAAAACTGACCCTAACATCAAAAGATCCTCAAAGCTCATTCCAAACGACAAACTGTGACACCCTCAACCAGGGGAAGCGCTAACAAATTAAAGAGTATTTCAAAGATAAAATGGGAAAGGATTTAAGGAATAGGATTGAGTTCTAGATTTTTTTTAATAAGAAAAGGATTGTATTAGAAGCTAAAAGCCGTAGGGGCAATACAAAAAGAACTGAAAAATCAAGAGGCAGGAGATCAAATGTAAAAACCGTTGGTCTATCGAAATTCAACTAATCATATTTCACGACATAAAAGCTTTTGTTTGATAAAAATGCTTACATAAAAGCTTGAACTATACATAAATGATCAAGTAAAATATCCGTAACATAATAGCCAAGAGTACAATTGTAAGATAAAAGTTTTATGCATGTTTTTATCTTTCTTCTATTTTTTTCCTTTTGCGTTTCTGAGGCAAACCACATTCTGTAAAATCCATCAAGCAATAAGTAAAGTTGACTGGGGAAACTGTACCCTAAGATCACTTGCCCAATTTTAGTTTCTAGCATATAAATATTTTCTTTAGACTCAGAGTCTCGCATTAAATTTCAGAGAATTTTTACTAAGAACTTAAAACTTGGCTTGATGAAGGAAACTCAGAATCAGGATTTCCATGCAGTAGGCCTTAGTTTTGGAAATAGCAATGATATTATTTTTTGTTCTTTACGACTTGTAGGAGAGCAAATTACTCATACCATCCATTAGCAACCTGCACAATTCAGCTGCTTCAGCTGCTTCATCTTCAATTTCTTCCTCTGCCTGGGCAAAGGATGGGCGCCTCCTCATTTTAAGCCCCTTAACGCTCTCTACTTTGTCAAGCCCAGACCCTTCCTCGTCTTCAAATTCCTCTGCATCAAGCAAATTTTCCAAATCGCCAGCAAATGAATCCAGATCACTATTTCCTTCAGAATCGCTATCATTTTCATCACCATCTAAGGTTGAAAGACTTTGAATTTGTCTCTCCCATATTTCTTGACACTTGTATCTCGTTTGCTGCTGCAGTTGAAGAAAGGACATTCGCTGACCACGTGCATACTTGTTAATAGTTGTTGGATCGACCTTCATCCCAGAAGCCGCTTGATCACTTGAGAGCTTGCGTATCATAGCAATTCGATGCCACCTTGTCAATTTTTCAATTTGTTCTTCAGAAACATTGAACTTGATAAGAACCTGGAAAATAAAGCAATGTAAACAATTGAAAGTACAGAAACATGCAAGGGCAAGAGAATTCAAGCCTATTAGAAAAACAAATGACGCAACCAATAAAGATGACCTAATGATGCATAACTTTATGCTGAACTAGGACATAAGCATAATTCGACTCTCTCCTCCTCTATATCCACTTATATTATTAGCATATACTATTATTGTAGGGAATATAACCCTTGAACTCACAGGGAAAGAATTCCGGAAATCACTAATGGCAGCGAAATCTCAAAAGATTAAAGTACTGTTGATTGGAAATAGGATATCTATGTATTACTACCACTTCAAGGGTTACTTAGCTTCAAAAGCCTGGAAACAAAAAGTAGAATATCCCTAGATCAATTGTAACCTGAATAGTACCATACTACGACTCTCTTTGACTAGATCTAGAACCCGCCAAATAAGAAAATAAAATTCTTCAATTTAAATCTGATTATATCATTGAAATTGTAAATAACCCTGAAACTCTGAAAGAAAAATGGCTAGACCTCAATGAAGGTAATTAATTCTAAACATGAACCAAGATATATAGATTACAGGTCGCAAACAACGGTGATCTTCCAAACTTCGTAGCTACTAAAAATGATACTAAAATTCAGGAAACTCAATTATCTGTGAAGAAACATGTCCCCTGATCTAGCTCATCAGATTAAAATGCTATATAACAGTGCACATATAGGAGACATAAAAAATACAAAATGTAGATGCACCTCTCGTGCAGCATCCATGCTCAGTCTACGCAGGTCAGCATCTGTTCCAGTAACAGTGGAACCTCCTCGACCAGCAGAAATCTTTTTCTTGGACATTGCATTTGACAAAGGTGCTTTTGGAACTGCACGTACAAAGCTAAAACCCAATCCCCGACCAGATGGATCACCTACACCTGTAATTTCTAACCGCTCGATATTTTCTTTTCCCTGCCAATATGAAATGTAAGCAAATCAGCTGTTATTGAAGCCAAATCATAAATGACCATTAGCTCTAAGACATGATCAGAGGCGGCTCAAAGTAATCTGGGGCCTAAAACCAGGTTATATAATTAGGCCTTTCATATATAGAATGATTTTTTTAGTGAACAAAATATATAAGCAAGTAATGATGCCTTTACTAAAAATATACACAATAAAATTAAAACTAATTTAACAGAAGAATACTTGAACTGTTACAGTTTTGAGATTGTCATATAATTGAGAAGTATACATTTTGTTTAAGAAAATTGAATATGTACTCAAACGTAAGAAACTATGATATATGAAAGTTGAAACGTCAATTAATTCATATATTTCCGCTTTTGTTGTGAGAAACAATGAAAGCACATTACCGTTGACCTTTAATTAAATTATTTTAATTATTGGTAACATAGAGGATTTAAAACTTGGACTTGTATCTCTTTCATTTCTTCAATCATTGACAAGAACTTTTCATGCTCTTATATTGACGTTCGATATCCGTATTATCTCATTCCCCTTGAAAAAGCATACCTAATACAATAATATTTTTGAAAACAATTGAAAATTGATAAAAAGCTTACATTTAATAACAAAATACTTTAGAACTTTAGGCAAAAAATACGAATTGAGAAAAAAAATAACGAAAACAACATTATTAGTGTATGCAATTCAGACTCAACTGTACTCTTCGATTGGTGTACATGTCGTTCATATGTTTTCTTGATGTCTTTAATTTGTTAAAAAAATAACCATTAATGCCACACAATCCATCACATTAAGATTATTTTCTCATCAATTGCTCTTTCAAGCTAAAGTCTAATGACTTTAGCATATCATCGTTGGGGGTTATATCTTCAATTCTATTGAAATTACTCTAAATAGTTCGAATAAATACATAACATATATTTATTCATAACAAATTTTAATTTAATTAGGTTTTATAGATTTCATAACAATAAAAAGCAATCAATTGTTTCGAGTAAAAATACGCATAAAAATATTGTGCCCTTTGTACCAAAAGAAAAATTATTGGCCCCTTTCAATGGCTGGGGACCTAGGTACCCGCATAAGCTGCCTAAGGGTCAGGGTGATGTGATGCAATATTGAATTTATAGAGGACCCGATTTTGACAACAGATATGAGAAAAGTTTATTGTAGCACAATGGCCATTAGCTATAAGACATAAGCTCATTGAATTTGTAGCAAAGGAAAGCTCTTTGCAGGTCCAAGAGAATGGCAGGAAGGTTGCAAGCTGGCGGGAAGGGGTGCCTGAAGTGACGGCACGTGGGGATGGGCATCAAAATTTAACACCCTCATGTAACGGAGGGGTCTATTTTGTAATTTCTCGAAGTACGTGGAGAAAAAAGTACAGAAAAAAACATAAGCGTGGGTTTTGCAAGATGAGGAAACTACAGAGGTGTAATTTACATTTTAGCCTTCTTTTTATGTTCTACATATAGTAGCATAAACTAGATACCTTGACAGAAGTTTTCGAGCAGATTTTTATCATTATTAGTAATGCCGATGGTGTAGAAAATGACCGGATACATTTCTGATTAAAACATAATTACGATGAAAGAACAAATATAAACTCCTTCAAAAGAAAACAATTATTCTCAATTTAATATTTTCTAGGCTGTGACAATTGAAGTACATTCTCTTCGTACTAATATTGATACTACCATTTCATCTCGAATATGAATGCAGCAAACACTGTCATGTCAACCTTTAGACATGAAAATATTGGGATAGATAATCAATTGAAGTTTCATAAATTGCTTTAGGATAGTGATCACAAGCAGAACATCCGATGCACCTCTAACCAATGCTTACTAAAGTGAAGAATTCTTACCTGGTTCATACAAGCAACAAAATTGCTACTCAAGTTCCAGGGAGTTATTTGCAGCTCTCTCTCAATGTGTGA
Organism: Datisca glomerata; assembly: GCA_003255025.1. Classification (NCBI taxonomy): domain Eukaryota; kingdom Viridiplantae; phylum Streptophyta; class Magnoliopsida; order Cucurbitales; family Datiscaceae; genus Datisca; species Datisca glomerata. Next base: position 2,566,129 of record QANY01000261.1, on the reverse strand, counting down.
TGCAGCAGCCAGAGCAATTGCTTCATCAGGGAGACGGCTCATTGCAGATAAAATGGAAGCTGGATGAACCTCCATAATTCCTAAATGTTTAAGCCGGTATAAACCGGCTTGCATGCTTTCATACCTACAGACCTAAGGCACAAAAGGAATACATTAAAAGGATGACGGACAAATCAATAGAGTAAAAAATAGACATAGTTAATGATATAATACAAATAATAAAAGCCGGCTCATGCAGAATTACCAATATAAGCAGCCGCTCCACAACCTAAAAGAACCATCCATCCCCCCTNCCAAGAGAACATCCCACTGTCCATGTTACAGAACCCAAACCAATTATGACCCACCACCCTGCTCCATGGTAGTTAATAAGATTTTTTTCTTTTATCATTATAAGTACAATATATCCCAGAAGCCTTATAATAGGATATACAAACTAAAGAGCATTGCTTGTAACTAAGTCACCTAATTAATCTTTTTTTATTGGTAAGTGACCTAATTAATCTAATAAGGGTTTTCCGAATTCCAAACCTGGAAAGAAACACAAAAGCCACTCTGAGCATACTTACAAACAAAAAGAAAACATTGTGAAACATTATTTTCAAAATGTGGAATTATACCCACAAGACTTCCAAGCATGTCTACTCTCTTTCAAGCATTTCTTCTTTCAGGAGAGCTTCCAACAAACTAGTATCTATCTTATGGAGATGTTAGGTGCTAGCTACATTGTGGGTCAGAAACATCAGGATTTCCAAAAACTCTTTAGGGTTGTCAACATTTTGTCGGACAGTACTGGTGTCCTAGCTTTCCCAAACTTTTTCAAAGTTACCCTTTCTTTTTGGTTCTCTCGAACTTTTTCAAAGTTACATTGTAAATTGTTCTACATTCAGCTTAACATTTGTATCTGTTTCCTTTATTCTTGTTGATGAATCTGTTAATGTAGTGCAGCCAACATGATCGATGTCAGTTGGGGAACACCCTTGATTGTGACATCATGAGGAATTTTAGCTAGCTCACTCCCACCTTCGGAGAGTGGAAGCATTAACTCCCAAGGTGATAGAGTGATTGTTGACACTTTGAGTTAATAATCTAATTTTGATGATTACAAAACATTATTTTTTTGTCAAAAAATTATAAAACATTGTTAAGTACTAATGTTATGTGCAAGCGTTTCTATGTCTCGTATGTAGTATTACGAGTATTGAAGATTATACATGAAGAGGCGTGGAGATATCTGAAGAATCATCAAGATTTATGAGATAAATTTTTTATAGGAGCTCAAACTATTAGGATGACAGATCATATGGCTCATAGGATAGATAAAATAACTCTCAAAAATATTTTTTAAATCATATTTGTTGCCTAAATGATTTTTACCACGGTAAAATGTTTTAAATGCACGTATTTTGGCAGAGGAAATAAAAAGAAAGATGTTTTGTGGTATCATGCGATCTGTGCTTTCGTTTGGGGATTGGCTTGAGAGAAATGGAAGAATTTTTGAAGACGCATTTACTAACAAGTCAATTATATGGAAGAAAGTTATTTATTGGCTCCTTCTTGGTCGTCAAAGTCGAAATTTTTTAAGGATACCCCATGGTCTTTTTTTTCTGACAGTTGAAATTTGTTATGGTTGTAATTCTGTGTAATTCTAGATTTCAGTGTTATTTGCTTTGTTCTTGTTCTATTCAGTTTACAGTTTTTGGTGGATTACTCATCCTCCGAAACCTATTCTTGTACTCTTTTTATTATTAATATAACTTTTAAGTTTCCTATCAATAAAAAAAATGTAGTGGCTAGTATAGCCTCCAAATCTGATGTGGTTAGTTTCTATTGTGACTTAGGGTCATCCCCTTCTCCGTGGTTGGTTTCATTGTTTTCTAGGATTTACCTTTTTTCTTAATGAAGAATAATAATGTAAGAATTATAAACTGTTTTACAGGAATATAGTTCTTGAACTTTGTCAATAAAAGAAAAAAAAAGATTTCCTTTCAATACTCTGTTTTTGTAAATTAATGAACATTTGTACAAGAGATATAATTTCAAACAAGAAATACTCGGGAGTGAAAGAAGTAGGAGTTCATAACATGATATGAAGTACAGCTAAGCAAGCTTGGCATTCGCATCAAGCTATTCTAGTATTCGTCACTCCAAAATAATTTATAAGTTCTGAAGTACAACAACAAAAGCATATAGCAGGATATATATACCAGCCTGTTTTTGGTTGGTGGAGAGTGATGATATTAACAAAAATAAAACCCGAGAAATACACCACAACACATAACTGACGGAAACTTGGGTCACTCCTTTGACAGAGGATCTTTTGAAAGAGTATTAATGCCTTGCTTTTTCGTCCATAACACCCGCTATTCTTCGTTTCATTGTTACAAACAGCAACGCCACCTGCCCACCCATTTTAACATCTCCAATTTAGCTGCTACGTTTTTATCTCTCCCAAATTTTTACTGACCAAAATAATGTTGATATCTTGATTCTCACTGGTTTTAGTTTACATCTCTTTTTTATGAGTTCCATTCTTAATTACTTGACAATTTCATATTAAGTGGGCCGCGGTACTCGAGAATTCATAAAGCTTCAAAGCATGACTTAAAATTTACACATCACATTTCCCTAAAGCTTCAAAGCATGACTCAACCTACAACCCTCAAAATCCCCCCTACGAGGCTGCTAATAGTTACATCAATTATCCTATTTTTTAGCCATGCTCAACCATAGAGTTTTTTTAGAAATATAATTTTACCAATTTAAAGGGATTTAAGAGAATCGAGGATAAGATATCCACCAGAAAAGACAAAAAGAGAAGATAAAATAAAACGAAAAAAGACCGAACACATGACCAGGAAAACAAGATGGAAATTAAAGAACAAGACTTCAACAAAGAAGATTTTAAAGCTCGCAAAGAAGCTAAAAAGAACATTATTTGCCATAATAACGTATTTTTCCTTATCTTTTGTTCTGCTCCAACCAAATGCTCCAAAGAGTCGGCCACCAAAGGACAAGACCAACCACTAAAAAAATCTCCAAGAAATAAGGAATCCACATTCTCAAGAAATGACCACACAGTGCCAAGCAAATCCAACAATCTACACCAGAAGCTAAAAATTATTGGACATTGCATAAATTGAAAAGCCCAGCCCGATCACTCCTTAAAACCTAGGTGTTAAGGAGAGGTTTTAAGAAGAAGGGTACTAGAGCCTTATAACTAGCACAGAATGGGCAAGTCTGGCGATGTGGGACAACATTCTAACACACCCTCCTGGACCACAACACGGTAGCCGAACTAAGCAGTATACTAAACAATCCGAACTAAGCGGACAAAGAACCGAACTAAAGCGGCACAAACAAAGGCCCAACCAAGCTCTGATACCAAGTTGAAAAGCCCAACCCGATCACTCCTTCAAACCTAGGTGTTAAGGAGAGGGGTACTAGAACCTTATAACTAGCACAGAATGGACAAGTCTAGGCGATGTGGGACAACATTCCAACAGCATAAACAAATGAGAAATGCTTTCTTCCTCCCTCCTACACAGAACACACCAAGGACGCTGACACCAATAGGGAAATTTTCCCTGACGCAAATCAAAAGTATTAACCCTCATTTTATCCAGATGGCAAAGAAAAAACATGTACTTTCAATGAGCACTTAACTTCCACAAACATTTCTTAGAAAAGATCTTATGCTCGAGGAATTTTTAACCAAATGGATGAAGAAAAATTTGCATGAACCCAGAATTATCACAATTTCGTCCCCTTCTGTTTCTGTCCGTCAATTAGGGTCCCTAAACAACATAGTTTCATGCTTTGCCCTTTTACTTTCTCTTAGTTGCTCTTAGGTTTCTTTACAAAACATCTCCTTCTCTCTGTCCTGCGCCGTTGAGAGCTTCCAGGTCGATCTCTCTATGAGACTTTGGTTCGTTTTGTGTGTTCTTTGTGAAACTTGAAGGATTTCCTGAGAGCTGTGTTTATAGTGTTTGTGGTGTTGGAGATGAGTCTGACTCTTAGCTAGGCCAGGGACTTAGTTCATCAGGATATCATTGTGCTAATGACGGCTGGATGTGATAACTTCGTTCTGGGTAGGATTATGAGCAATTTTTTTGCTTTTCTATTTTGTCTTCCTTTATTTCTTTTTGGGTTTTTTGTTTTGTACTCTTTGTGTTCTTCTGAGTACTAGAAATCAGAAGCACAATTAAATTGGAGAGAATATTTTTGTCTTGATTGGATGTTAAGAGTAATAGGTATGAGAAAAGAATGGTAAAGAGAAGATTTGAGTTCTGATCATGTATTGCATTTGGAAATGAGAAAGCCAAAATTCAGTTTGAGCTTATTAGCTATGTTCAGGTGTTCTTTTTTCACGGATGCATTATTTCTGTCTCGCTAATAAATGAGGCAAAGCAGAATAATTTTTGTACTTGTACTCTGAATTTGAGAAACCTAAGAGAAAGTTAAGAGGGCAAAGTTGGATCGAGAAAACTAAGAGAAATCTGTTCTGAACAAAGCAGGAAAGAACGCCGTTTGTGAACCCTACTTGATCGACAAAAACAGAAGGGATAGGAGATGTGAAATTGATTCAAAAATTTACTTCAGGTTAAAAAGATGACAAGTTCCGAGAACGTAAACTATGAGGGTGTGCTTTTCCCTAGAAAATAAAATATAATCATCAAGATCTCTATCATTAAAATTTCTTCTAAAAGGAAGATTCCAAGTAAGGTTAATTCAGAGAGAACACACTTCTGATAACTGCATCATGGTATGTGGAAAGATTATAAAGACATGGAAGCAAAGGCATAACAGAATTATTTCCCACTCATAAATAACAGAACTATTTCCCACTCATAAATCTAAATCTGGACCCATCGCCTAACTTAGGTAAGACACAATCGGGAAAAGAATCAAGTCCAAGAGATTAATTTCCGAGGACTTGTAAGAGAAACACATAACACCAAGTTAGAATCCCAACCAGTTCTCTGAACACCATGGATACTCCTAATAACTAAGGCCCACAATGATGACCTTTCCAAGTGAAATCTTACAACCACTTACCTAAAAGAGCTCTATTTCTTCGCAACAAAATTCCAATACCTAAACCCCCTTGCTCCTTAGGTCTACTAACGACTTCCCAATTAACTAAATGATCACTCTTCCCGTCATCATTACCTTCCTAAAGATTATCTCCCATCAACGTTTCTAAAGATTTGGCAAGTTTAAAAATAGGCAAATAATAGGTATGGATACCATTAAGAACATATCGGATCAACATTTATCTCCCTCCCTTTGAAAAATACCCTTTCTTCCAACCATCTAATGTCTTTTAACTTTCTCTGCACCCAAAGGAAGGTCTATAATGGTCAACCGTAGACAAACAATTCAATTATTTTTTTGGAGGAGATTAACATTTAATGATGATCATATCCAAGAATCCCAATCCATCAAAGCTAACAAATTTTCTAAACAAGACAATTTAATTAGCTTCCCACTTTCTTCTTCATGTAATTCAAAAACTTTTTTCTAATTTCTTTTTAACATAAAACTCAGACATTTAATGTACATATATACTTTCTACTCAACACAATAAAATAATCAGGAGCTCTCTAGTTTACGGAGATAGAAAGAAATGAAAATGACAAGTGTACTCACATCCTCTGGTGTCACTCTTTTTAAATCAGCCTCTGATATGCGGATGTCAGGCTTCTTAATCCATATTGACTGGCCCTTTAAAAATCTCTGAAGAGTTGCATAAGCATTTAAAGCATTCAAGTCAATATTAATACAATGCGAATATTTAATATAAACAAAAAATTGAAAACTGAAAATCTGCACATATTTAGAAATTTACAGAAGTTGCTGCTATGCAAATCTTACTATACTAAAAGGGGCTTAAAAGGAGAAACTTTTGATTCTCCCTTTTACCCCTCAAGCTTCCTAAAAATATAGTACAATTTAGGGTTTTTACATATTTTTCATTTAAAATAGTTCATATAATGAAATATTATTTTCAATTCAATTATAATTTGTCTATGTTTGTAAAATTAAATATTTCTATAACATTATGCAATTAGAAACGAAAAAATATCCATAAAGATGAATTTCAATAAGTTTTGAGATATCTTTTAAGTCAACATAAATTTAGTCGTTAGAAACTTATAAAATTAAACATAATGTATTAATTATGTTATCGAAATATGAAATTCATATAAATGAATCATGATAAATATTTTTAAATAAGATTTATTATCTCTTAATATGAAATAATTTAAAAAATTGATGAACAATCACCTTTATATTTATTCAAATAGTAATGGTATATAGTAAAATTTTAATAATATTATAAATAAACTATGTATTTAATGTTACTACTATTTTTACTTTTCGTTTAGATTTACAATTAACTTGATAAATAATGTATTTATTCAACAATAATATTAATTTTAAATTGTTTAACACGTGCGAAGCACGCAATTTTTTACTAGTTAATAATAATGGGTCAGTATTCCAGAGAAAAAAGAGGTGAACTCTTAAGAATTTCAGTTTCTCTCAGAACCTGTCTTCCCTGTTGGGATATGACAGATTGAATCAAGATGCTTCTTTGAAATCCCTTTCACAGGAGAAAAGGTATTAGAAGCTTTGAATTATATGGAGGAGAAGTGGACGTGGGGTTTTAAGCCCTTCATGGCGTCCAAATTGAGCTGTGGCGCTCTATAAGAATGATTGCCGTGCTCGTGATGACACCTTGGCCTGATGGCGAAGGTTCGTTCGATGCTGACGTCAACGAAGAATGCTACCCGGTTGATCCTGCCAGTAGTCATATGCTTGTCTCAAAGATTAAGCCATTCATGTGTAAGTATGAACTAGTTCAGACTGTGAAACTGTGAATGGCTCATTAAATCAGTTATAGTTGTTTGATGGTATCTGCTACTCGGATAACCGTAGTAATTCTAGAGCTATATGTGCAACAAACCCCGACTTTTGGAAGGGATGCATTTATTAGATAAATGGTCGACGCGGGCTCTGCCCGTTGCTCTAATGATTCATGATAACTCGACCGATCGTACGGCCATCGTGCCGGCGACGCATCATTCAAATTTCTGCCCTATCAACTTTCGATGGTAGGATAGTGGCCTACTATGGTGGTGACGGGTGACGGAGAATTAGGGTTTGATTCCGGAGAGGGAGCCTAAGAAACGGCTACCACATCCAAGGAAGGCAAAGCCTTCAGTCCAAAATGGCTTTCCCACATCTCTCAAGAAATGTTGGGGGACTGTTACGGAGGTGGTTTTTTTTTTCTTTTTGATACGCAACAGAGGTGGTATATTATTTTATTTATCCGATGGGAGAAAGAGAACAAGGTATAACAGAAAGTTGTAATATAAGGAAAACGCATGGAGAGTTGTATCTAGAAAGTTGTGAGTTTAGTGAAGAGTCATGCCAGATTCTACAGTTTATCAAAAATTTCTTCACGGTGAGAGATTTACTGGCAGTCACGTTTTTTTGCAAAGATTTAGTAGGGACATCATCTCTTTGCTTTGAGAGGAAATTTAGAGCTTTTGAGAGCCTAGGAAAACAGATTTAGCTTTTCATTCTTTACCGAACTTAAATATTTTTTTATAATAATATGAGCTTCTGAAAGACTGGTATTGGTATATTTTCTCTAGGCCAAGGCTGACTGTGTTAATAGTGAGGCTTCTTCTGTGAACTTACACATAAATAGTTCTTATCAAGGAAAAATTTAAAGATTGAGTAGAAAAGTAAAATTAGAGTTGTAAAAGTTGTAACTACCCTTGTGGAATGCTTACAATTTATAGATTAAAGCAAGTGTCTAGAACATGGAACATCAAGTATGATCAGGCAGTTAATCATTTTGGTTTTGAATCAATCTTTAAAGCCATTTGACAGCGCAAGAAAACAGATTGCTTAGGGCAGTATGGTTGGTGATTTGAAAATGAGTTTTCAGAAAAAAATTAAAATGAGAAACAATGTTAAAAAATATTAATATGCGAAAACATGTTAGGTAGTAAAATCCAAGAAGTATTTTCGTATAAATTTCCCTAAAAATAATTTTCAAAATCAGTTAAGATTGATACACTTGTTTTTGGGTAAACTTGTCTTTGGGAAAACTTTAAAAATGCGCGTTTGGTAAAGTTCTTTTAAATCTTTATTTCAAAAATAGAACATAAATGAAACGAGTTTTAGTAGCTGGACTTCTTCTGTCAACTTGCACATAGAATGGTAATTCTACGAATGTGGGTTTTGTTGTGATTTTTTTATAGGAAGTTTTTAGGTTAATAATACATTATTAACACGTATATCTCTATGTGTGTGTGTATACACGTGTGTGATTTTGTGTGTGATTTTATATATATACACGTATATCTGTGTGTGTGAGTATTGACACAAATATTCACCTCCATCGTTAGCTTTGGACGACAATCGTAGCTTCCTTCCACCAGGGATCCACTAGTACTCCACCTCGCTTTTCACAACCTTATCCAACACCCGAATCCACCATCTGAGTTCTTTCTCCAAAAGGACAAAAGAATGAGGAGCTTCATCCACTTTTTCATCCCAGACTTCAGACGATTTTGAGTCACAAACAAAGGAGACTCTCATCCCTGACGGGAAGTGTGCGTGTGTGTGTGAGAAAGAGAGAGCGAGAGGGAGAGAGAGGGGATTTCGGATGCAATAAATGTCAAGTTCTATTCACTCTATTAGGTCAAGGACTTTGTTTATGGGTGGAAGCTTTTAAGTGGTGGGGTTTTGGATAGGGCTTTTTGGAATTGTATCCCCTTAGCTCTTTTTCCGGTTATTTGGAGGGAGAGAAACCTTAGAACTTTTGAAGGGATTGAAAACTCCAGATGTAATGTTGCCTTTTTGTTTCTCGGTTTTGTTGATTATAAGGATGTTTTCTTTATTTAATTGTTTAAGTTTAGGGATAGTTTAGTAGTTTCTCTTATTATTTTTTTCTTCTTCTTTGGGTATAAATATCTCATTGTATCTAGATTTGTGTTAACTCAATACATCATTTCTCCTACTTTTTCTAGTTGGTATCAAAGCCAATATAACCCTAACTCTAACCCTAAACAGCCACCCACCAGTACTGATGCCCTTGACTGCCACTACTGTCGACCTCCGCCATCATCCACACTGTCCGCTACCGCAGGCGCCGCCAGACTATACTACTTTGCTAAATCCCTTAACCGTGCTGACATTTTCTTAGTCGATAGTTGTTTCCTACAGAACCTAAGTTCAGGGAGGATTTTTGCCAGGAGATATGAGCGAGACAGACCATACTACTTTGAGGACCCACCACCTCTCCAACCACCAGATTCAGTGCTACAGACTGCTTCCTCTACTATTTCTCATTTACCTTCTTCTTTTTCTACGAAAGACATGTGCCTTTGGCATGCTTGTTTGGGACATGTCAACTTTCAGTACCTATGTCTATTATTTCCCACTTTAGTTGATGCCTGTAAACATTTTCATTTTAAATGTTAGAATTGCGAACTCTCAAAACATTATCGAAAACTTATATTTTTCGGATGCATAGGTCATCTGCTATGTTTGACTTGATTCATTCTGATGTGTGGGGGGCCTCCTCTGTTGTTTCTATGTCTGGACATCATTATTATCTTACTTTTATCGATGACTTCTCTAGGTATACTTGGGTTTATTTACTTAAGAAAAAATCTGACGTCTCGAATGTGCTTAAACGGTTTCTTGCCATGATAAAAACTCAGTATAATATTGTAGCGTGTGGTATTCGGTTTGATAATGGGGGGTACACTACTAGCGATCTTGTTACTCATTTATCCAACCTTGGTATTCTCTAGTAGCTTACTTGCTCGTATACACCTGAACAAAATGGGGTAGTTGAGCGCAAGAATCGTCATCTTATGAGTGTTGCGCGATGTCTTCTAAAGGGTATGATTATTCCTCAATCTTTTTGGGACATGGCTACCTGACAGCCACGTATTTGATTAATAGGATGCCTAGTAGGATCTTGGGGGAAAAGACTCCTTTAGGTGTTCTTCATCCTGAAAAGCCTCTTTTTCCCATTCTTCCTAGAGTTTTTTGTTGCGTCTGCTTTGTTCAGCACAAAGGCCATTCTCGAAAAAAGTTGGATGACAAGTCAATTCGGTGTGCTTTTATGGGTTACTCTTCCAAGTCAAAGAGGTATCGGTGTTATGATCCTTCTACTCAGCGTTTTCTCAATTATTTGGATGTGACTATGGGAAAATACCCCCTTTTTTAGCACACCTGACATTTGTAGGTCTTATTACACCTGTTGAGGATTGTCCTCGTGTTCCTATTACTGATCTTACATTTATGGATGCCTATTACTAACCCTACTTATATGGATGTTCCTGTTGTCTCTTCCTCTGCTTTACCTCCTGTTGCAGGTTCTCCTACTCATGTGTATAGTCGTCGTTCTGATCTTCTTGTGCAAGATTCCTCATTGAATGAAGGTACTGAGCCCTCCTTCTCTCCTCCCCCTTGGCGGTATCCTTTGAGGCATCGTCGTCCCCCAGACCGTCTAACCTTATCTTGCTCTACCAATCACCCTATTGAGAACCATGTTTCATATAATGCTTTGTCTAGTTTCTTCCAGGATTTATTAGTCAGATTGATTCTACAGTGATTCCTAGATCTGTGGGTGAGGCGAAATTAGACCCCCGATGGATGACTGCTATGCAGGATGAGATGACAGCCATACAGAATAATCATACTTGGGACTTGGTTGTCTCCTTCAGGGATAGAAGACGGTTGTCGTTAGGGGTACAATCTAAAATATAATGTAGATGGTACGGTTAATCTAAAGCTCGTCTGGTAGCCAAAGGCTTTACTCAGATTCCAGGCAAAGATTTTACTGCGACATTTGCCCCAATTGCTAAACTTACTATTGTTCGACTCAATATCTCTCCTGCTGCTTCCCACTCTTGGCCCTTGCATCAGATAGATGTCAAGAATACTTTTCTGAATGGAGATTTGGATGAGGTGATTTATATGGATCCTCCACCAGGGTTTCCGGCTAAGGGGGAGTATTTCAGGAAAGTTTGTCGTCTGAGAAAATCGTTGTATGGGTTGAAACAATCTCCAAGAGCTTGGTTTACTCGATTTAGTGAGGTTGTCCTTCGATTGGGGTTTTCTAGATGCCATTCTGGTCATACGTGCTTTATCAAACGGAATTCGACTGGACAATTTGTTATACTATCAGTTTATGTGGACGACATTATCTTAACTAATGATGACACTTTAGGCATTACTCGGGTCAAGAAAAATCTCAGTTCGACGCTTGACACCAAGGATCTGGGGGGTCTGAAATATTTTTTGGGGATTGAGATAGATCGTCCAGGAGTGGTATTCCTCTCTCAGTGGAAGCATGTACTTGATCTTCTCAGTGACGCTTGGATGACAGGATGTAGACCTGCATCCACTCCTATGGATCCGAACATAAAACTTTATGCTCAATCTGGCGAACATAAAACTTTATGTATCAGAGCTTGGTAGGGAGACTTATTTATTTGACAAACACTCGTCCTGACCTAGCATTTACTGTGAGTCAGTTTATGCAAGCTCTCCGTATTTCCCATTTGGATGTTGTTTTTCATATCTTGAGGTGTTTGAAAACTTGTCCCGATCTTGGTCTTTTCTATGACTCCAAGAACACGTTTGATATATATTGCTTTACTGATGTTGCCTATGCTAGGTTACAGACAGATAGAAAATCTACATCTGATTTTTGTTCTTTTTATGAGAATCATATGATCTCTTGGAAAAGTAAGAAGCAATTTGTGGTTTCTCGATCTTCTGCAAAGGCTGAGTATAGGGCCATAGCTGAGGGGGCATGTGAGGTTCTTTGGCTTCACTCGATTCTTAGAGAACTTGGTTTTCCTGCCCGTTTGCCAACGACTCTGTATTGTGATATTTCAGCAATCATGTTAGCTTCAGATTCTATCCTGCATGAGAGGACCAAACATATTGAGATTGACATTCACTTTATCTGGGAGAAAGTTCGGTCTGGAGTTATTTCTATAAAGTTTGTTCGTTCATCTGACAAGTTGTTGATGCTCTTACGAAACCAGTCAGACCATCTCTACTTAAGTCCACTCTTCGCAAGTTGGGCATGATGGACATCTATGCGCAAACTTGAGGGCGAATGATGAATATAAGGGTGTTTTCTTTATTTATTTGTTTAAGTTTAGGGATAGTTTAGTAATTTCTCTTATTATTATTTTCTTCTTTGGGTACAAATATCCCATTGTATCTAGATTTGTGTTAACTCAATGCATTATTTCTCCTACTTTTTCTAGTGGTTTTTTAGAGAGTTAGATAGGTTGCTTTTTCCATACGTTGGCTTTTGAAAACAAGGTTACCGATAAAAAAAACTAGGTTAACAACCTCTACAGACACTCCTTAGATATGCTTCACTAGGTTGTAATTACCCTTTCTTGGGTTTTTCTAAAATCTCTGTTATTTTACTTACGAGAAAGAAATATTGACACAGAAGTAAGACAGAATTTTGTAAGAATGCAAGGGTACCTGATCAGCAAGTCTATTTAGCGTCTTCCTAAAAGTTGTATCTGACAGCCCAGGAAGCTGAGGCAACTCATTGGCTCTGATGTAAGGAAGAGATCGACACTTCTCAGCAGCAAGGAACTCTTGGCAGGCATAAACATATAGTCGGTTGACCAAATAATTTTGAAGACTCTTTGATCCAGGAGTAATCACCTCCATCAGCGGCTCCTGGATAGGAAAACCAACCGAACCCAATTACAGAAAAACACGAGAATAACGATCAGCTATTTATTAATTGTAAATTCACAAGTAAGCTTTGGTTTGCCATGCTTAGTGTTATCTGTTGGAGATTCGAGCTAATTCTAGGTGGATTGCCATAAGAGGAAAATATCAACTTTGATTGCTATCAATTAGATCCTCAATTTAAGGCCTCAAGCAGATTCCTAGAGCATGGTGTGGGAGAAAATAAATATGCACAATAGAAAAGGCAAGAAGATCATACATTGTTCATTAAGCAAGGTAGTCAAGGGAAACTAACTGTCCCAGACGTCTATGTTGGTGACATTATTGTAACAAGAAATGATGAATAACAGACTCCAAGGCTAAACGATTATCTTGCTAAGGAGTTCAAATAAACCTAGGAAGCTAAGGTACTAGGCATCAAGGTGGCTTATTCTGGGAACAAAATCTTCATCTTACAGCAGAAATACTCATCAGATATTCTAAATGAAACTGAAATGATTGATGTAGACCAAGGATACACCAACTGAACTTAATCACAAACTGGAAGAAAGCACGAAAAAAATGGTGGTTGATCATGGTGTCCACCAAAGGCGAATAGAAAAGCTAATATATTAATCTCACACTTGGCCTAATTTTGCCTATACAATAAGTATGTTGATAAGACTTTTCTTAATTAGAAGTTCTTATCAATAACCAAAGAGATTCCTCAAGAATTCTTCTTAGAATTTTATTAGAACAATAGAAATCAGAAGCAACGATACAAGCTTTCGAGAGGCTTGTTCTCTCATATTCCAAACTTTTGAGAGGTTTGGTCTCTCTATAAGAGCCTAGCTCAATAATTTTCTCCACACCCTCAAATCTGACTTCTAGTCCTATTTATATATTTTGGATATAAGAGATAACTAACTCATTGTAAAAAGACATAAAAGGACATTAGACCCAAAAGCACCTAAAATAAATTGATTTTTAACTAACTCCTCACTTATTCCTCCTCCTAAAATAAGTGAACCTAACTTGGGGCCTATCATTACCCCCCTTCAAAACCTTCACCTTGTCCTCAAGGTGAAATGCTGGAAATTGTTGTTGAAATGGTAGAAAATCCTCCCATGTAGTTCAAAATTCGGTAATGACTTCCATTTTATCAATACTTCTGTTCATCCACTGGAGCAGCATGTCTTCCGGTTCCACCCTTAATTCTAACTCTGTTGTGAGCTACGGTGGCACGGTTGATGAGGAATTGACATCTCCCAAGGCTCGGCGGAGTCGTGATACATGGAAGACAGGATGAATGCTAGTGGTAGCTGGCAGGTCTAGCTTGTATGCTACGCTCCCAATTCTTTGTGTAATCTGATATGGCCCGTGATACCTTGCTGACAATTTTTCATTGCTTCTCTTTGCTAATGATCTATGTTAGTAAGGTCCGATTTTGATAAACACTCTATCACCAACCTTGAATTCTTCTACCCTCCGTTTAGAATTCGCATGTTGCTTCATTCTTTGTTGAGCCCGCAATAAGTGCATACAAAGATCATCAAGGACATCATCTCGGGTCTCTAAAATCTCCTCTACCAAAGATACAGCTACTATCCCCTTCTTATACCGAATAACGGCTGGCGGATCTCTCCCATATAACACCATGAATGGTGTGTTCTTTAGCGAAGTATGGTAGGAGGTATTATACAAATACTCCGCCCAAGCTAGCCATTTAGACCATTTCTTCAGTTGCTCATAGGTGAAACAACGAAGATAGGTCTCCAAACACCTATTAAGCACCTTGAATTGGCCATCTGTTTGTGGATGGTATGTTGTACTTTGCTTGAGCCTTGTCCCTTGGAGTTTAAATAAGTCCTTCCAAAGTTGGCATAAGACAATCCGGTCTCTATCTGTGATAACAGATTGAGGAATGCCATGTAGCTTGACAATCTCTCTCATGAACTAGTCAGCCACTGTAAATGCAGTAAACGGATGCTTCAGCCGCAAAAAATGAGCATACTTGCTCATTCTATCCACTACCACTAATATAGCATCCCAGCCATCCAACTTTGGTAATCCTTCGATGAAGTCCATGATAACCTCATCAAACTTGTGCTGGCAAGGGAATGGGCTGTAGAAGACCGGCTGGTGAGGCTGACATATACTTGTTTTGCGGGAATACTGTGCACTCACGCACGTGCTTTTGAACATCTTGTTTCATTCCTTCCCAAAACAGTTCGGCAGCCACTCTTTTGTAAGTTTTTAATTCTTCATAATGTCCTCATATAGGAGTGTTGTGAAAATCCGTCAAAATTTGAGGGAGCACCTTGGAGGTCTAGGAATCACTAACCAGTTTTTATAGTACAAAATGTCATCTTGCACCGTAAAACCGTAATCTTGCTGCCTGCCGGTTTGCAAATCCTCCTTGAGTCGTGTGAGTAGTGTGCCAGCCTCTATTTCCTTCTTAAGCTCCGGCCAATGTTGCCATTCAGGTACCCCATGGTTGACACAATTCACCAATATCTGGTTGTCTAGAGAGTGCATCAGCTACTCTATTGCTAGCACCACACTTGTACTCGATGTTAAAGTTGATCCCCATCAACTTTGAGGCTTTTCTGGTCTATTCTTATCACAAATTTCTGATCCAATTATCCTCTGTTCAGCAAGTATTTGAGGCTTTGCTGATCTGTTCTTACCACAAATTTCTGCCCCATTAAATATGGCCGCCACTTGCTCACGGCATAGACTATGGCCATGAGTTCTTTTTCATAAACTGATTTCTTCCGTGCTTGAGCCCCAAGAACTTGACTGAAATAAGCTATTGGCTTTTGATCTCGCAATAGCACGGCTCCTAACCCATTACCTGAAGCATCGGTTTCTACAACGAACGGCTTGCTGAAATCGGTTAAGGATAAGACGGGAATGCTGGCCATGGCATTTTTGAGCTCCTGGAATGCTGTTTCAGTTGCTTGAGTCCATCCAAACTGATCCTTTTTTAATTGGTCAGTCACTGGTTGGGCCACCCGTGCATAGCCAGCCACAAATTTCCAGTAGTACCCGGTAAGACCTAGAAACCCCCTCAATTCCTTGAGATTCCTCGGTGTTGGCCATCGTTGCATAGCCCAACTTATCTTTTCTGGATAGGCTGCCACCCCTTCCTTGGATATGATGTGCCCAAGATATGCTACCTTGTAGCTCCCAAACTCATATTTGTTTCTATTGGCGTAGAGTTTGTGGCATTCCAAGATGTTAGGCACAGTATCTAGATGTTCTTGATGCTTCTCCTCGGTTTTGCTGTAGACGAGGATGTCATCAAAGAATACTAGAACGAACTGGCGGAGGTATGGTTGGAAAATGTAATTCATCAATGATTGAAAAGTCACTGGTGCATTCATAAGTCCGAAGGGCATTACAAGAAACTCGTAATGTCCATCATGCGTCCTAAACGTTGTCTTAGGCACATCCTCCTTCTGACTCGAATCTGGTGGTACCCAGATTTCAAGTCCAATTTGGAAAAAATTACATCTCCATTTAATTCATCGAGGAGCTCATCAATTACGGGTATGGGATACTTATTTGCTATGGTGGTTGGGTTTAAGGCACGATAGTCCACGCAAAAGCGCCAAGATCTGTCCTTTTTCTTCACTAAGAGCACGGGGCTAGAGAAAAGACTGTTACTAAGCATTTCTTGGATCATCTTTTCAATTTCAGCCTTCTGAAAATGCGGATAACGGTGCGGCCGCTTGCTAATAGGGGTTGTCCCGGCCTGTAAGGTAATAGCATGCTCATGAGTCGTCGTGGCGGCAATCCTTTCGGCAACGAGAACACTTCTGGATGTTTGGAAAGAATGCTTTGCAAGAATTGCGGAACCACTCCTTCTTGCTCATCTTCCTTCACTAAGTGGTTGAGCTCAACTATGACCCCATTCTTTTCAGCTTGTATAGTCTTCAACAATGTTTTAAGTGAAACCAATGTCCTACCAAGAGAAGGATCACCTTGTAGAACTACCCGTTGATTTCCAACCTGAAATTTTTGGATCTGTAGCTTCCAATCCAAATGGGTCATCCCCAAAGTAGCCAGCCATTGTAGCCCCAAGATCACATCCGAGCTGCCTAACTTTAATGGCAAGAAATCATCCCAAACTTCTAGGCCTTGAAAACGTACATTCACTCCTTCACAAACACCATCATTCTTGACGGAGTCACCATTTCCCATAGCCACACCATACTCTCCATTTTTGGTGACTAGAATGTCTAATTTCAACACAATTTCCTTAAAAGAAGTTTATTAACCTCCTAAAAAAAGGAATATTCTCATATATTTTGTATCGTTTTGACGGCATGGCCGAGCGGTAAGGCGGGGGACTGCAAATCCTTTTTCCCCAATATCATTTGATTGAATAGTTGACTCAACTGCTTGTTTGAAGAAGCCCTCCACTTCAATTGGTATTTTTTCACGAAAAGCAAACATGAGATAACAAATCCAGTCTTTCACTAAGACCCGGGATCAATTAGAATAATTACACTGTAAGATCCAATCTGCCCCTTTAGTTACATTGTCTTAGAAGTTGAAAGACCAGATACGGAGTTCAAAGAAACCTCCACTTTGTAACTAACCTCCGTGGAGTCTAGCTCGGCCAAGGTACCCCCTTGTTGTTCCTCCGATGAATTTTCCTCCTCATGGAGCAGCAAAACATTCATTTCTTTTTGTTTACATCGGCGACCGGGAGCCCACTTTTCATCGCAGCGGAAACAAAGGCCCCTCTCCCTTTTATATTGGACTTGAGCATCCATGATTCTGTTGACTTAGCCGGCAGGTTTTGAGACTATGGTTCTCCCTTCGAGCTGCCTTTAATCGCACCAGCAAACTGTAATCTGGTTCGGTTGTAAGAATTGCTTCTCGGCGCGAGGTATCCCAATGGAGATTTGTGTTAAGCAGCCGCCTTTAATTTCTCCTCAATACTTTGCGCTATCTCCATTGCCTCATCTACATTTCTTGGTCGCTGAACCCTTAATTTAGTTCTGATTTCTGGGAACAATCCATTGATAAAAGTGACCAATTGCACTTCACTCGATATATTGTCCAATGGAGCCAACATTCAAATGAATTTTTCTTGTATTCCAGCACAGTTCCCTCCTGTGTGATGGCCAAGAATTGATCATACAATGAGCCTGTTTGTGTCTCAGAAATGCCTCAGCACCATATGCTTCATTTCCTCCCAACTCAAGATGGCTCGTTTGTTCTCATATTGATACGAAAGAAGAGCATCTCCCGAAAAAGAGATGACTGCAGCCTCTACTTTCTCCTCATCACTATAGCGGTGGAAGCCAAAATACCGCTCCGCTTGGAGGATCCACCCATCCGGATTAATGCCATCAAAAGTTGGCATTTGTAGTTTCTTGAGACGTGATTCTTGGCGGCATGAATTCCCACCGAACTGCCTTTCGCTAGAACTTTCACCTGCGTTCTTTCTCCTCCAAATATCCCCCACTGCCGCTGGCATAACCCCTGGTTCTTTTTCCTTGGAAGACGACGACTCTCTTGCAATTTCTTGATTTTCTTTCCGCCCCATCTTGCTTCCAGGGCTTTAAGGAAAAATTGCAGTTGTTGCTGTAATTGTTGTTGCAGCTACCGTCCCAAGTCTTGGATGGATTCTTTCATCGAAGCCATATCTTCTTTCAGCGTCTCCATGTCATCTTTCACCGTACCAGGACGCTTATCCCCCTTTTCTTCAAACTCCCGAGTCTTCTTAGGTGCCATGTCTGCAGCTCGCCGCACCAATTGATAAGACTTTTCTTAGTTAGAAGTTCTTATCAATAACCAAAGAGATTCCTCAAGAATACCTCTTAGAATTTTATTAGAACAATAGAAATTAGAAGCAACGATACAAGCTTTCGAGAGGCTTGTTCGTTCCTATTCCAAACTTTTGAGAGGTTTGGTCTCTCCACAAGAGCCTAGCTCAATAAATTTCCCCACACCCTCAAATCTGACTTCTAGTCCTATTTATATATTTTGGATATAAGAGATAACTAACTCATTGGTAAAAAGACATAAAGGACATTAGACCCAAACGCACCTAAAATAAATTGGTTTTCAACTAACAACTCACTTATTCCTCCTTCTAAAATAAGTGAACCTAACTTTCATCATATGTTGAGCCGGTTCATGCATGCCCTTGAGTCTTACATGGAAACCATCTATAGAACTCTCAAATATCTCAAGGAAACACCTAAAAGGAATTCTCTTCTAAAAAATTACTAAGTTGGACCAAGAAGCATAAGCAATTGCAGATTGAGCAAGACCAACTTTGGATGGGAGATTTTTTTTATAGGAAACAGAAAAGTTATATAAAAAAATAAAGAGTACAAGAACAGATTTTGGAGGAAGAGCAATCCCCCAAAAAATAGAAAACTGAAAAGAACAATAACAAAGCAAATTACAACAGAATTACAACCATAACAAATTTCAATTATCAAAAAAGAAGACCTAAGGGATATCCTTATAAAATTTCTGACTTTGACGACAAAGAAGAAGCCAATAAAATAACTTTCTTCCATAAAACTGACTCATCGGCGAACAAGTCTTACAAAATTCTTCCATTTCACTCAAGCCAAAGAACCCATAAACCAGTGAAGACCACATTAGACCACATAACATTTTTCTTTTTATTTCCAGCACCAAGATCCAATCTCAATTAACATCTCCACCGAACGAGGCTGCACCAAACTGAAAAAAAAAATTAACCACCACTGATTCCATAAGGCAGAAGCAGGAAAAGATGATTCAGACTCTCAAAGTTGCTTTGCACAAAACAGACCAACAAGGAGATAAGCGCATATAAGTTCTTTTCTCTTGTAGAGGATCAACAGTGCTTACATTTACCAATATTAACATCCATAGAAACTTTTAGCTTTTGAAGGAGAAGAAGATTTCCATATTAGAGGAAAAGGAAGGAGTGATGAGAATCCATCTCATACAAAATAAAACTCATAAAGGAATTGCAAGAGAATACCCCAGATTTGTCAAGTACCCACACTCTTTTGTCCATCACTTCAAAATTAAAAGAACAAGAATTAGCAAGGACAAAGACTTCCTAATTTCGGAATCATTTAAGTATATTCTAAAAGATAAATTCGAGAGATTGTATGAAAGAATTGTCAGCCATCCATCTATCTTCCTAGGAAAAGAAGCAGAAAACTTTGGATAGGAGATCAATCTCAGGTTAGCAGATAATTTGGGTGGGATCTTACTTTTTTGCTCTTTAGGCTGTAATTACCCTTTCCTTGGATTTCATGTGAATAATACTACCTTTTTAGAAGTCAAAAAGAAACCGAAGATATCCGATTTTCTTTTACGGCATAGATTAGTTTTTGGAGTAACAAGAAGCAAGAATACATAAACATCATAGGTTACGTCAATATATCAATCAATAATATAAACATCATATGCATAAGTTACACAAATAAATTTGGAATATATCCATCAACCTTCGATTAAAAACAATTCAGAAGTGCCGCTGGGCAAATCATAAAAAAGTAAGAAACATTCTTTGCAGAAGTTAAAATAGTAATTAATTCATCAAACATCCTACTGCTGCAATCATGTAAACTACAACAACGAACCTGCTGTCCAACTGCATGAACTCTGTCAATACGCCTTAAGGAAAGCTTTCCCTTTGCAGAACGAACCAGCAAGTAGTCAGTCAGTGGCACCTTATGAAGAAATATAGGTGCTCTATACATGTTTGTCTCGAGAGATGACTGACTAGAACCAGCTTTTATATCTCCAAGGAAAGGAGATTTATCACCAGGGTCCAGCAAGATGACATGTCCATTGCTCCCATTGCGCAACAAAGAGCCAGTCTGATCATCTGGCACTGATTTTTGATAATAGGTGCATAATCTTGCAGCCATCCCAACATTGCTCAAAAGTAAAGGCCTTTCTTCACAGTACCTGCATGGACAACAGGAAGGGTGAATCTTATAAGAGAAATCAACATTTCACTCTTGGGAAAAATAATAATAGTTCTAAGTACTAAAAAGAAATTTGATTCAAATTGATTCTTTGCTATAGACTTTTGAAATATTTGATTTCATATGGGTGCTTCCAGAAAGTGTTCGACTCCATGCTGATTTTATGGAAAGGAAATCTAATAAGAAGAAAACAACAGTGGTTCTGCTTTGGCGGGAAGTCTTCACGTCACTTGTGGGCTTCTAAATCTAAGATGTTGAATTCTTGTTCTTTACTTTCGCTCTTGTAGTCATGTCTTTGCGTTTGGTCAATTTTTCTTTCAGCTTTTTAGGACATTTTCCCTCCTTTCTTTGTATCATTCTGAGTCTCATACAATTCTAAGTTTCTTATCCAAAAAAAGTACGAAAAGGAAACCCACAGGGAAATGAAACCACAGGAAAATTAGTACCTCTGATACAAACACTGAAGACTAGTAACTCCGCAAGTGTCAACAATCATCAATGTGGAATAGAAAATGCACATTGATGGCTCAAGACAAATAGCAATAAAAGTGAAACATTAAATAGTATATAATATATTTCTCCATGTGTCTTATCCAAAAAAATATATTTCTCCATGTGATAGAATTTGGATCATCAGATGGAAAAAATCTCGTAGTTGTGATAAAATCAGATAATAAAAGAAAATGTACTACGTTTTTTGAAAAAAATTATAACAGCTCAATCTGCATATGAATCCTTAATTATTATAAGTGTTTCCAACAACTTTATAATCAAGAATCCACTAAACTTCTCCAGACATCAGTCACATTCTGCCCATGGTAGGATCACTTTTAAGCAAAATGAAGGAACTCACAGTTTGAGTGCACTAGTGAACCAAGAATACAAATACCCATTCCGTAGATATTTATATCTATTATTAAATAATAAGAAACACTTCTGCATGCACCTTTGCACCCAAATTCAGTTTCTTTCTGACTTATGGTGATAAAAGCACAAAAAGCAAGTCAAATGATGTTTACAAAAAGAAAATCCCATCTGGATTCTACATTCATTGTTCAACATATTAAAGCAGCAACTCCCTTCAAAGGTTTAGCAATTATACACTTATAGAGTTATTCTAGTTAAACTTTTTGTTTGGCTAACATGCAATGACATCATTGTACTTTGACCGTTTTGAAATCACGCCCCCTGCAGAATTAGGCCCCTTGAAAACAAAATTCATTCTGCAAAATTTACCTTCAATTGGGTTTTTTTTTTCTACAAATGCAACTCTGAGAGCTTGAATCACCTGTTCCTGCATTGCCGTTTAGCTTCTGACTTATGAAATCAGTTGCTGATCATGTTTGATTTTAGTTGGGTGCAGCCTTGTTCAATGAGATGTTATTAAGATTGGATTTCGGAGGTGGTAATAAAAAGAAAAATGTTCTGTGGCTGCATGCGATCTTTGCTGTTTTTTGAGTTCTTTGGTTAGAGAGAAATGGAAGAATTTTCGAAGAATCATCTGCTGATGAGTCAGTTTTATGGAAAAAAGTTATCTTTTTGGCTTCTTCTTGGTCGTCAAAGCCAAAAAATTTGAAGGATAACCCTTGGTCTTCTTTTTCTGTTGTGATTCGAATTTGTTTTGTTTTTTCAGTTTCAGATTTGGTGGATTTCTCATTCCTCCAAAATATGTTCTTGTAGTCACCTATTCTTTTAATATCTATTTTCTATTTCCCATAGAAAAAGAAGTTTTAGCTTCAATTCTGAAATTGAGACCAAAACTCTCATCAAATTTAGACCAAAACTCTCCCCAAATTTAGACCAAAACTCCCAGTATGGGATGTTTTGATCTAGTGTGCCTTTTGGCTCCAGCAAACTTTTCATTATAGATACTGGATTGTGAGAGATATAGAAGGGATAATAAGTTTACAAACATGGAAAAAGCAATCTTGGTGTAAGAACGAAAACAAAAGTGTAAAATGAACACAAAGCAAGCAGACTTCACATTTAACAAAGTAGATTTGCCATCAACATATGTAAGTGCAGGTCAAGACATTTGAGGTACTTACTCCATGAGGAAGACATGACCATCTTTAACAGAAAGATCAGATTTTTTCTTAAATGCCCCCGGAGGTCGCAAAGACTTATTCTCTCCAGGAAGACTTTGTGCCCTTGGCAGCAAATGAATGTTTGAACGAACAAGATGAAGTAAGGAGTTTGGTTGAACATTTTGGGCAGATAAAGATTTAGATTCTTCAAGCTCCTTGCCCAAATAAAAGAGTCTCACAGTTTCAGATATCTTGAAATCTAACCAAAAGGACAAAATTAGGCTCTAATTCTTCTCAGAAATTTGATAATCAACCAACCCTACTAAAAAATACCAAGCATCAGAGTACGCAAGATGTGCACTCATAATCGAAGTAGAATGATGAAAATACATAAAAAGAAATGACAACCTAGCTTCTTTGAAGCTTTTTCCTTGAAAGACGAAAGAGTTTCTTCAGCATCCACATGAAGCTTGCTACCTTTCCCTCCCAAGCTCTTCACAATAATTTTCATGGCTCCTTGAGTAGGCAACTTCCCCTGTTCTTTGACAGCCACCTCGTTATCATGGGGATACCATATCGCTTTTGGTCGATGAAAATTGGCTAGATCTTTACTGCAAAACCAGGACGATGGCTTAGAAAGTGTATATAAATATACTGAAAGAAGATTAAGAGTGGCATAAATCTAGCACATTAAATCGTATCACATACAGAGGGAAAAACACACTAGGTATCAGAAATTCTCTATCCACATCTGCCCCCTCTACGTCAAAAGGGCTTCAAGAGTGGTCATTTTTTAAAATCTAAGTGATAATTAAGTGTCTGCAGGTCCATAACATCGACAAGTCTAAGAGACACATGGTGCAAATGAGGAAAGCCATGTCTGCGGCCTGGCACAATCCAGCATAACAGTTGAGCTAAAATCCGCCATACCAACACATATCCATGTTTAGTCAAATCATGCTCCTAAAAATAGTTCCACCGAATCAAGCAACCAACAAATACTCAAGGATCTTCATACGTTGATGGTGAGGATTAAAAACCAGTGTAAAATATTTTTATCAATCAGCAAACTATTCATGCAAACAAACGCTAAAAGAAATAGAAGTAGCAAAAAAAGAGAAACTATATAAAAAGAATACTAAAAAACAAGCAATAATCATAATATTTAAAGATCAGCCACAAAAGGCAAATCATTTTAGGAACTTCTCTTGAAACATCATTGAACATTTGTCCTCAATCTACAAACATAAAATAAGCAAAAGGAAAAAGGTAAAAAAAAAAATTCCAAACGCTTCCCTTAATTGCTGTTGGGAGTCCCCAACAACAAAATACTAACCAATCTGTAACTTTATCCTCCAGCATAACCAAGAACCAAAACCACATTCAAAAGACCATAGCAGCAACAACTGCTAGTCAGTCCTCTCTACTTGTTTACAGAAACTGCACTTCTTTTTTCAATAGGAAACTGTTACAGAATGCTCCAGCTGTATATAGATGGTGAATTAGCTTAATTCTAGGGATCCTAATTGTATAGTTTCCAAAGATAGTTTCCTAGCTTTGTATATATATATGCACATCATTCTTCAATAATAATATAGTGAATTCAATACTTTTCACCTCAAATAACATGGTATCAGAGTCATAGACGTGCAAATCTAGGTTTTCCCTTTCTCATTCAAAATTAGGGTCTAGTGTTTCTTTTAGGGTTCCACCTTGAATAACCCTTTTGGAGTGACACTTTGTTCTCAGCGCCCGTCCTGGAAGGAAGCCCAGTCACTGATCGTCTCATCCCCGAAGTCCGGTGCTCGGAAGCCCCGCGCATGAGCCCCATGCGCCGTCGACAGTCTCTGTCGTCTTCCCCACGCGCCTGCTCGTGAAGGCGCGTGACTCCTGAGATAGTCTTCGGCCGTCCTTGTCTGCTTCGTCGACGTTTCTCTGCTTCGTCTGTACCTGTTGCCTTGTGTTCGTAGAGGTTTGGGTTCTTCCATTTTTGGGTTTTTCTTGCATTCCTGCCTTGTTAGTTCTTTTTTTGGTCTTCTCTTCTAGTTCTGCAGGTGCTATGGCTGAGAATAAGTCTTCTGTTGTCACGAATGTGGTGCCTGTAATGTCTAAAATCACGGATCATAAGCTAAAGGGTTCGAATTATTTGGATTAGAGTAAGACCGTTCGACTTTATCTACGAAGTATTGACAAAGATACTCATTTGACTGATGATCCTCCTAAAAATGATTCGAGGAAGACATGGCTCAAAGAGGATGCCCGTTTGTTCCTGCAGATTCAGAATTCTATTGATAGTGAGAGTAATAGCTTGATCAATCATTGTGAATTTGTTAAAGAACTGATGGATTATTTGGATTTCTTGTACTCTGGAAAAGGGAACCTTTCTCACATTTATGAGAACTTAATATGTTGCAGCCTTTTAGCCCTGATGTGAAGGTTCAACAATACCATCGAGAGCAAATGGCTATCATGAGTTTCCTGGCTGGCCTTTCCTCTGACTTTGAGACTCTCAGGTTCTTTCTGGTTCTGAGATCTCCTCTTTACAAGACGTATTTAGTCAAGTACTCCGCACAAAAGGTACTCCTCCTTCTCAACTCAGTGGTGCTTTGGTAAGTCGAAATAATAAGTATACGCCTGGGAAATCAATCAATCAAAGTGGAAACAAAGGGGGAGGCTCACAAGGGTTTGAAACTCGAACGCAGGATTCTGGCAACATTGTGTGTCGATACTGTCATAAGTCAGGACATACGAAGTTTGAGTGTAGAAAGCTTCAGTACAAAAATCAGAAAAATCATTCGGCACATGTTGCGTTCACAAATGACGTCTCTGAGAAATCGGTCCTTATTTCTACCGATGAAGTTGAGAAGTTCTCACAGTATCAAGAATCACTAAAGTCTTTATCTCCTTCTGTCACTACTATTGTTGATTCAGGTAAACCAAATGCGTGTCTTCTTTCCTCATCCTCCAAATGGGTCATTGATTCTGGTGCCACAGATCATATGACAAGTAATTCTGGCCTCTTCTCTACTTTCCAATCACACACTTCCACCTCTACTGTCAACTTTATTTCAATCTTACATGGTTCAGAATGGCATGCTTCATGAAACTTCTTATGTTGATACTCCATCCCAAAATGGAGTGGCAGAACGTAAGAACAGACATCTTCTTGAAACTGCACGAGCACTATTATTTCAAATGAATGTTCCAAAACCTTTTTGAGCCGATGCAGTTTCTACAGCATGTTTTCTAATTAATCGCATGCATCATTTGTTCTTCATGGTGAGATCCCTTACAAAATCTTTTTTCTCAATAAATCATTGTTTCCTGTTGACCCTAGGATATTTGGTAGCACTTGTTTTGTTCGAGATGTTCGTTCACATGTCACTCAATTAGATCCCAAGTCTTTGAAGTGTATCTTCCTTGGTTATTCTTGTCTTCAGAAAGGTTATAGGTGTTATTGTCCAAGTCTTAACAAATATCTTGTCTTAATTGATGTTACTTTCATGGAAGACATCCATTACTTTCCGTCTTCTCCTCTTCCCGCTCGTCAAGGGGAGGATGATGATTTGTTGGTCTATTCTATCACATCCTCTAAACCTGTCTCGGAACCTGTCTCGGAACAGTTCCTGTCAAGCCTTCTATAATTCTAGTCTACTCCAGGCGTCAACCTTCTAATTCATGTCAGGCACCTGCTCCTTCGTCATCAGATCCTGTCCCAAGCGAAGATCTTCCCATTGCGTTGCGCAAAGGTAAATGCCAGTGTACATATCCTATTTCTTCTTCTGTTTCTTATAACTGTTTGTCATCTTCCTCTTGTTCTTTTATTGCATCCCTTGATTCTATCTGTATCCCTAAAACTGTTCACGAAGCCATCTCTCATCCTGGTTGGCATCATGGGCGTTCACGCCAGGAAATGAATGCTTTAGATGACAATGGTACTTGGAATTTGGTCGATTTACCTTCAGGGAAACGGGCTATAGGATGCAAATGGGTCAGTTAAGGTTAATCTGGATGGGTCAGTTGCTCGACTGAAAGCCCGTCTTGTCGCTAAGGGATATGCTCAGATCTATGGAGTGGACTATTCTGACACTTTTTCTCCAGTTGCTAAATTGACATATGTTCGGTTGTTTATTTCTATGGTGTCTACCCATCAGTGGCCCTTGCATCAACTAGATATCAAGAATGTTTTTCTTCATGGTGATCTTCAAGAGGAGGTATATATGGAGCAACCTCCTGGTTTTGTTCCTCAAGGGGAGTCTGAGCAAGTTTGTCGTCTTCGAAAGTCTTTGTATGGTTTGAAACAGAGTCCTCATGGCTTGGTTCGGGAAATTTAGTTAGGCTGTTGAAAAGTTTGGTATGATGAAAAGCAAGTCTGATCATTTTGTGTTCTACAAACAATCGGAAGCTGGAATCATTCTTTTAGTTGTGTACGTGATTGATATTGTGATTACTGGAAGTGATACTATCGGAATCTCATCTCTTAAGTCTTTCCTTCATACTCAATTTAACACGAAGGACTTCGGGATGCTAAAGTATTTCTTGGGTGTTAAAGTCATAAAGAGTAAAAAATGTATCTTTTTATCTCAGAGAAAATATGTTCTTGACTTATTAACCGAGACAGGAAAATTGGGGGCAAAGCCTTGTAGTGCTCCAATGACTCTGAACATGCACCTAACGGGAGATGGAAAACAAATGGATGATCCTGAGAGATATAGAAGATTAATTGGAAAGCTGAATTATCTTACAATAACTCGTCCAGATATTGCATATTCTGTCAGTGTTGTTAGTCAGTTTATGTCATCCCCAACAGTTCATCATTGGGCAGCGTTAGAACAGACATTGTGTTATTTGAAAGGAGCACCCGGACGTGGTATCTTATATGCAAATCATGGGCACACTCATATTGAATGTTTTTCAGATGCAGATTGGGCAGATTCCAAAATGGATAGAAAATCCACTTCAGATTATTGTGTTTTCGTTGGAGGAAATTTGGTCTCATGGAAGAGTAAGAAGCATAGCGTTGTGTCAAGATCCAGTGCATAGTCAGAATATAGGGTTATGGCACATTCTGTGTGTGAGATGATGTGGATATATCAGCTCTTGAATGAAGTAAGTCTTAAAACTTCAGTACCAACAAAATTGTGTGATAACCAAGTTACTCTTCATATTGCATCTAATCTTGTATTTCATGAGCGAACTAAGCACATTGAAATTGATTGTCACTTTGTTCGTGAGAAAATTCACCAAGATTTGATTTCTTACAGGGTAAGACTGGAGAGCAATTCGGGGATATCTTCACGAAAGCTCTAAATGGGGTTCGGGTTGATTATCTTTGTAACAACCTGGGCATGATTAATATCTATGCTCCAGCTTGAGGGGGAGTAAACACAATGCTCCAGCTGTATATAGCTGGTGAATTAGCTTAATTCTAGGGATCCTAATCGATGGTTTCCTAAGATAGTTTTCTAGCTTTGCATATATATGTACATCATTCTTCAATAATAATATAGTGAATTCTATATTTTTCACCTCAAATAACAGAAACAAGACTTTGTTGAAAAACAATGAGTACAAGAACAGCTTTTGGAGGATGAGAAAGCCACCAAAATCAGAAAAGCAAATACAAACTGAAATACGACCAAATTACAACCATAAAAGATTCCAATTAACAATAACAGAAGACAAGGCATGCCCTTAAAAAGATTTGACTTGGAGGCTTTTAGTCATTTGGAATTCGAGCATCCCTTCTAAGGTTAAATTTTTTGGGAGGCTTTCAGTCTTCTGGAAGGTAAAGACTAGTGATCTTCTGCAGAGGAAGAATCCAAAGGCTTGCTATTCTCTTAACTAGTGCATCTTATGTCAGAAAGACGTAGCATCTCTAGGTCACTTATTTATACATTGCTCATTTTCCTATCACCTATGGTGTATGCTTTTCGAAGTTTTGAGTTAGCGTGGTTGATGCTAAGATGTCAACATTCTACTTTTTGATTAATCCTTTTGGAAGGGGCACCAAAAAGAGGAAGAAAATTTTGGGGAGACGCCTCTTTTTGCTATTTTATTGATCTGAACAGAATGAAATTCAAGAACCTTTGAAGATAAGCAAAGGAATATTCGATTTTGTGGGATAAAGTAAAGTTCAGGCACAGAATTTCTAAGTGGGGATATACCACTAACCTTTGTTATAAATTTCCCATTCTTTTTGGTTGTGTACTCGAGAATTGTAAATTTATACACATTGGGAATAGCTTATACTCTTTTGTACATCTCTATATTATTAATGAAATATTATCACCTCTTATCAAGAAAAACCCAAAAAACTGCAAAGACAGTATGCAACCAGAGAACTTTCCCCTCTTACTACCAGTACTAGAAGAAGCTCGAAAATCAAACATGCAAAAAGCAATGCTAGAAACTAATTCACTGTTCTTACTTGCTCAACTTCAGCTTCATTGTTTGCAGGTTAATTGCAGGCTTTGAATGCAAAATTCTGACACCACTAGCAGCACGTTTTTTAGAAGTGGACTTGAGTTGCTGAGGTGTTTTACGGATTGAATAGTGTTTGTCATTAGCAACCTGAGTCCATCCGGAATGACCTCCAGGACCAGGTTCGAAAGAATCACCACGAGCTGACTTTGAGATATGAGTGATGATCGTAGCCCCAGCATGCAGACCAACGTGTTTAGCTTCTTTGTTTTCCAAGATTTCAAAAACCATTTGCTCATCTTGAAGATCAAGTATTAGCTTCGGTTTCTCAAAAAACCCATCTGATTCCCATATTATTTTGTCTAACCAAGAGCCTTCGAACATCTCATGATTTTGGGAATAATGTCTGATGTAGCTCCTTATAACATTACTTTGATGGAGCTCCTTAGATGCAATTTCATTTTCAGTATCTGTGTGACCAGAAACATCCCCTTCCAAACATGATTCTAATCTTAAAAGTTGAGGATGGTAACTTCTTTTCAATATCTCAGGGTTTGCTGGTAATGAAAACCGTCTTGAGCCAAAAGGCTCCAATAAACCAGGAAAACCACACAGAAAAAAGTCATTCGCCCTGTCGTATGGGTCTGAACAGGGTTCCAACTGAATACTTTGTGTTCCAACCCGGGGTTCCATTTCACTGGTAAGTGAAGCTTCCAAATCAAATTCAGACATCTTGCAACTACCTCCAGAGTTCACACTTGAGGAAGGGGAATCATCCCACTGAATTCGATCTTCCCAATTTTGCTGATCAAGAGGGTAAAATTTTGATAACAATGACGACTTCCATTCCACATTAAAATTTTCTACTAAGCCGTCTTTCATGGGTTCTTCACTTAAGCAAGTATCTTTCTTTTGCTCATCTACATGTGGAACCATTTGATCACCGCTGCACAGAATACTGTGCGTATTAAATTCTGGATTAGCCACATTAATGATTGAGATATCATCTTTAAAGTGCCCCTGTTCCAAATTTTCTTGACCAGATTCCTTCAAGAATGCCTCTTCATCCTCTTCAGCAAAATCAAAAACATCCATAGATTTATACCTATCTGAAGAGAGGAAATAATTGTCACTCAAAAGACATTGGGAGCGAAACTAATTAAGATGAGTAATTCCTTCCTTCTCTTCAGAAATATTGCGATCACTCCCATAAAAAAATAAATTGCAATAATACTTTCAAAATCGCAAACTGGGTTGCTAGACCTTGATGCATCGGTAAATTTCAACAAATGAAGCCTCAATTAACAAGACTCAAAAGTAAAATCCATCATGCCACTTCCAGAAGAGACTAAAACTGAAGATTTAATACAAATTTCGTTTCTTATAAAAGAAGATTTAAAACATAAAGCCCAGAAGAGTATCCCTACTTAAAGAGCAAGTACCTTTATGAGTAGAATAACTATGATCTCGCCTCTCCACTTTCTTTGAAGGCTCACGAACACCAAAAATTTCAGAGAACCGTAAGATCACCATCCCATCTTCTATACACAAAACAGGTAGTGTTGTAACACCCCTTCCATCTAAAGCCCCTTGCTGAATTTCAGGTACCTCCTGCAAGAACTCCTATGTTCGTTGTATACATAACCAGCGCAGCATCAACAAGAAAGTGTAACAGAGTCATCTTTTCTTTTCGGTAGAAAAAGCTGATAAGCTATAAACAAAATATACCAGTAGACCTTTTCTTTGTTATGAGAAACAGAAACTTATCAATGAAACAAAAAAGCATACTTATATGAACAAATTTTTAACTGCAAAAGCAAGCATACTTGTTTTTAATTTCTTTGACAAAGACTAACATTCATGGCACGTCAGAACATAGTTCGGGTAACCTAGACGAGGCCTCAGATTATAAATAACATTTAAGTTTCTTTTTATCAGTAAAGATGAAGTTGGATAAAATTTTGTAAAAATACCCAGAAGGTCTAGTGAAAGAGAGCAGTAAGATATACTTTTTTATACTAGAAAAAACCTTATGGCACGTCAGAAAATAGTTCGGGTAACCTAGACGAGGCCTCAGATTATAAATAACATTTAAGTTTCTTTTTATCAGTAAAGATGAAGTTGGATAAAATTTTGTAAAAATACCCAGAAGGTCTAGTGAAAGAGAGCAGTAAGATTTACTTTTCTATACTAGAAAAAACCTTAAAATTAATTTACATTCTAAAAAATCTGCCCCCCCCCCCCCCTCCCCACCAAGAAATAGTTTTAAAAAAAACGAAGAAGAGACCAGAAACTGACCTCCTGAAACTCTTCAGTATGAGAGGCCAAATTCTGATTATATGGAGATTCACGAAGTTGAGCATCTATAAAAGATGTGTCCCCTCCAGAAACCACCTGAAACTCAGTCTCCTGACCTGAAACATGGATTCCAAAGTCAAAAACATTTTTTTCTAGTAGGGTACAAAAGATTTTATTAGTGAAATAAATACAATTTACATCAAAAAGTCCTCAATAGAAACTAAAAATAGTTGAAGGTTAAACCACAACCAAACACTTAGCCAACTATTTATAATAATTTCCAAAGGAAAATGTTTGGATGTTTCAACTCAGATGTTAGAAGCCCAAGAGATCCAAGGAAAAACACTCTGTCAAATATTAGAAGTCTGTACCTTCTTTCTCTTGTGCTTAATACATCTTTTACTAAGTAAAAAATAAACAAACAAACAATGCGAAAGTTTTTTTGGGTAATTAAAACAATGCAAAAGTTGATAGCAGATTCAACTATCTTTTCTCTACATAATACACCAAGAAGGAGAAATATAAAACAGCATCTTCTTTAGAGCAAACCAAAGGTATTATTCCATCCACTTACCAATAACCAAGAGAAAAAGAATGCAATTTAGTAAATACTGAAGATTTCCAATTAACTTTATATTGAAAGAAGGAGAAATGGGAATGCAAGTGACGAAAGAAATATTCTCTAATTGATTTTTTTGTAAGAAACAATTCCACTAATAAAAAAAATTTACAAAATGATTAAAGAAGATGATACGATATCCAAACATGCAAAAGAAGGAAAACTACATCCAAATCTCATTTTCTAGCAAACCTAAAACCCTTCTAGGTGATCCTAAACGGTAACACTTCTGTAGTTTATAGTTACGTGCACACAGATGTGCATACTTAATGTTACCGATAAAAAAAAGATGTGCATACGTTATGCTGTATCCAAAAAAAATTTGAAATGATGCTGTATCCAAAAAAAAATTTATATGATGCTGTATCCAAAATGTTCTTATACAAAAAATGCTGCATCCGAAATGCTACCAAACCGTAAAAATTTAGCAACTAACAGAATATACCTGCTAAAGAGATAGGTTGAGCGTTAAAATTAGTTATTACAGTGTGATTCTCCATTTCAAAGTCCTCGTCATAGTTCTCATCATCAAACAGAGAGCTTGTAGGCTCCAAATTTGCAAGAGAAATCTTTGCAGAAAAGTATTCCTTTTTCGGCAACAAATAATCCTCTTCACTTGCAGCTTCAACTTCTGGACCCTCGTATTGCTCATCAATGTCCTCATAATCAACTGCATCTTCAGCCTTGTCATCATAACCTAAACACAGAAACACCAAACAGAATCAAGAATAGCAGGAGCGAGATCAGCGGGAAAAGAATTCCCAAAGACTTACCAGAAATTTAAAAATATCAGATATTTAGACTGTGGGTCGAGTATTTAGTTCTAGTTCTACATCAATAAATGTGTACCTATGACCATGGATGCTAGAGAGTACTGTACAATCTACTCTCAAGATTTTTTTTACAAGGAACTTTATCTTTTAATTTTTTTAGAAGAAAAAAAAAATCTACTAAATAAAAATCGAAAGTACAAAAAAGGTAGGATAAGCAATCCACACTAAACTCTAAAAAGAGACAAATTATTCTATACAAACAGCAGCCCAATTTGGATTAATCAAAAACAAAGGAAAATTCTTAAACTCTTTTTGTTAACCACCCAAAAAGAGATGATAAAGTGATTCTTGTACCACAAAGAGTCGATATCCTCCAAAACATCTTACAAATCCGTCCTATTCCACTTCAACCAAAGATACCATAAAACAGCAATAACCCCGGTATACCACAAAATCTTAAACTTGCTGGGAACCTTCAATGAAAAACTTCCCTAAACAGATTATCCACATTCCTCTGAAACACCCAACTTAACTAAAGATGGGACATGAAACAATGCCACAAACCACTCGCAAAAGAGCATCGAATGAGAAGATGATCCAAGTCTTCACTGCTCTTTCCACACATCACACAAAAAAGAGGGAGACAAAGCCATGTTCGAGTGCCGCTTTTGAACCAAGTCAAGAGTATTGATCTTAAGATGGCCATGACACCAACAAAAGAATTGACTATCCTAGGGATTTTAGCATTCCAAACCAACTTAAGATGATGAGGAACCCACCCACTAGAAGTATTGCTATTGTGAGAAGAAGATAAGAAAGAAAAACTCCAATTGCGAGTTCCCAAACTATTCAATAACCAAAATATCCCATCAGGATTATTGGGGAAAATGAACAGACTCAATCCCAGGAAAAATCAAAGCCAACTCCTCGATCTCTCTATCATTGAGACTTATAAAGAAATTGAAATTCCAAGCTGACTCATTAGGAGATCAAAAAGAAGAAATGGAAGCATTATGAAGCCTAGAGACGCGATAAAGCCTAGGGAAAGAAAAAGCCAATGGAGTAGGGGAAATCCACGAATAATCGCAAAATCTAATTATATCCCTCTGCCAAGCATATAAGAAACGTGATTTGAAGAAAGATTGATACCTTGAGAAATAAATTCCCAAATGGTGGTCGAGCCACAGCAACACTACGAGGCTTTTTTTATAAGAAATGTAGATATTACTTATATATAAAAAGACTTACATAAGACGACAAGAAATCATCAATACCTCCCCATTTACAAAGCCTACTCAATTTACAATGCCTCTCCAGTTTGTGAGAACCAAAAAGAATGGAATTTCTTTAAAAACTTTGACAAGTGGACACATTCTTTTATAAGAAAGAAAGATTTTCATTAATAAGAAAGGATTTACAAAAGTGGACTAGAAATCCTCAGTACTGCAAGGCTACAAGACGAGTGGACCCATTTAGAAAGAGAATATGTGGGAAGACTTGCCAACCCCGTCCAGATGAGAAATATCATTAATATGAGACATTACAAAAGAGGATAAAAATCCTCAAACCTACTCAATTTACAATCCCCCCTCCAATTCGAGAGGAACAAAAAGATGGAAATTCATTGGAGAGTTTGGAAGAACAAACCCCTACAGAAGCCATAAATTTCACATTGTCCCACAAAATATTGAGTTCTGTAAAATTCCCTTCAAAAGTTCTCGTATTCCAAATGCAAAGTAGCGGGAGCAAGGATGCTCCACAAGATCTTCTTTCTCTTCCCGACATACTTATCAAACGGATTTATCAACATTAATATATTCACATCCCTCGGCCTGACCTAACACAAGTCAAGTTCTTCAAAAAGTTTAATCAACTCTTGAGATGCAAAACTCTTTTTCAACATGTAGGAATCGCATATGCAAACCACCACTTTGTTCCCCTTCGTTCTATATATCTTCTCTGCTTTTATGTTTTCCTTCTATATGATTGTGTGTTAGCTTATTTGAAAGAGAATATAAATGGAATTCTTTTGGAGAAACTATGATCTTTTATTTTATATGAATCAACATGTATGTACCACAGAGGATAAGAAATCGGTAGGGAGCCCAATAAAAAATTCACAACACTCCTCCTGTTTGAGAGGACCAAAAATAATGGAATGCATATAACGTTTTCGCCAGTAAGCACAATTTCAAGCCAAAAATCTAATGTATTCCACATAAAACCTCCAACTCAGAAACACCAAAGTCCTAGAAAAGTTCAGACCTCAAACGCCAAATATCCTGAAACAAATCACTTCTCCAAAAAAAAGTATTCCTCTTCTTGTTAACACCATGGCCAAATGGAGTAAGGAGCAAAAGAGACTGACTGAACACAAGGCATAGCCCAAGAAACATAAAACTCTGAAAAAAAATCATATGGCCGAAATAAATCTACCGTCTCCATAATGACGTATATCAGTAGATCCACTTTACCCAGTTACAGCATCCAAGTGCTTCAGACTAGATAAACAGATCGCAGAAACTGAGTTCTAAACTGAGCAGGACGCAAAAGACACCAAGAAGGCAATAGGAGAATTTTAGTATTGATCTTCGAAGCAGGACAGCTAACTAGAGTTGATTTTATAATAAGTTTGTTTTACAGGAAACAGAAAATATATATTAATAATTAAAAAAAAAAGAGTACAAGAGCAGGATTTCGAGGATGAGTAATCCACCAAAAACTGAAAACTAAACAGAACAAGAACAAAACAGATCCTGAAATCCAAAATTACACAACTATCCATAACAAATTCCAATTATCAAAAAAGAAGACCAAGGGGTATCTTAAAAAAGTTTCGACTTTGACGACCAAGAAGAAGCCAAAAGAATAATTTTCTTCCATAAAATAGATTCATCGGCAACCATGTCTTCAAAAAAAAATCATTTCTCTCAAGCCAAAGGACCCGAAATATTGCAAAGACCGCGTGATACCACAAAACATTTTTCTTTTTATTTCCACCACCGAAATCCAATATAATCAACATCTCCACTAAACAAGGCTGCACCCAACTTGGATCAAACACAACAACAACCGATTCCATAATGAAGAAGCGAAAGGACAATGCAGAAAAAGATGGTTTAAACTCTCACAGTTGCTTTTGCACAAAAACGCAGAAAGAAGGAGATAAGCACATATAAGGTCTTCTCTTTTGAAGTGTATCAACCGTACTTACCTTTCCCAATACCGACAGCCATAAGAAAACTTTAACTTTGGAAGGAGAACAAGATTTCCATATTAGAGGAAAAGGGAAGGATTGATGGGAATCCACATCATTAGAAATAAAATTCATAAATGATTTACAAGAGAAAACCCATGATTTGTCAAGTGCCCACACCCTTTTGTCCATCACTTCAGAATTAAAAGAACAAGAGTTGAGCAAGGACAACAAATTAAGACACTTCCCCTATTTCTGAATCAGTAAGGTTTCTTCTAAAGGAAAAATTCCAAGAGAGTGGAGAATAAGAAAGGATCAAGTCTCCAACTTTATTATTATGGTTCAAAGAGACTAAAAAAGGCTTGGAAAAGAAGTAGAAAAAGCATCATCACCCAACCATCCATCTTCCCAGAATTTAATTTTCTTACCATCACCTAAGTTCAGAGAAACTCCATTGAGAAACAACTCAAGTCCTCTAGAAATAAACTTCCAAGGTTTTGTAAAAGAACCACTTACCACCTTATTAGAGTCCCATATGTTGGAATGAGTACCATAAATGCTTTTGATAACAGAAACCCACAAAGAATCATTTTCCAAAGGAAACCTCCAAAGCCACTTCCTTAAAAGTGCTTTTTTCCTAGACAAAAGATTCCCTATGCCCAACCCACCTAGATCCTTGCTTTTAGTAACATCTTCCCATCTAACTAAGTGATCTTTTCTCCCTTTCTCAACACCCTCCCAAAAAAATCTCTCATCAATCTTTCTAAGATACTAGCTACTTTCGGTGGTAATCTAAAAATAGACGTGTAATAAATAGGGATACTTCTCAAAACAGCTTGTATCAAAACTAACCTGCCTCCTCTAGAAAAACAGCATTTTTTCCACCCATCCAATCTTTTCTTCACCTTCTCAACAACCGGATTCTAAAATTCCAAGGAATTGGGATTACCTCCAAGAAGGAGGCCTAAATATTTTCATAGGCCACACCCCATCCTACAATGTTGGCAAACTCATTCAAGACTAGATTATTAACATTAATCCCAGCCACTACACACTTCTCTAAATTAATTTTCAATCCGGAGAGAGAGCAAAACAATTTAACTGTGTTCATCAAATTTTCAAACCTCTATTTACTGTTAGAGATCATCAAATTTTCAAACCTCTATTTACTGTTAGAGATAGAAAAAATAGTATCATCTGCAAAGAATGATTTGTGTATTGGTAGGGGTTTTTTGGTTTCAGTTTGAATGCTCATCCGCCGAACTTTGTAAGTATTTTTTATCTTTTAATACATATTGTTTCTTATCAAAAAAAACTAGGCTGAGCCCATACTGATCCAAAAACTTCCAGCAACCTGAACCATAAAGAAGAGGCCAAAGGACGAAAATTGATGATCTACATTCCAACATTACATTTACAACACGCATCAAGAACGAGTCAAACACATAAAAGGTCTTCTCTTTTGGATATGATCAACATGTTCACTTTCCTAAAAATCAATAACCACAAAATAAATAAATAAACCTTAACTTGGGAATTGAAGATTTCTTAACAAAGAAAAGGGAAAGGAAGGTCGACTTCAATCATCAACCTTCCTGAGAGGAACTTTTGGAAAGATGTACATTAGAATACCCCAGATATGTCAAAGGACAATACCCTCTTATCCATTGAACCGAAGTGAAAAGAAGATGAAGCTAACAATCCCAAAAGAGTTATGTACTCACCAGCCTCCCAGTCATTGAGGTTTCTACGAAAAGAAGATTTCAACATAAGGGTGAGATAAAATTAAGTTCCCAACTTTTTCATAATGGTTCAAGAACAAATAATAAAGTCTATAAAACAAAGAAGAGAACTCTTTCCCACCCCAAGTATCTTCCCAAAATCTAAGAAGTCCATCACCCAATCTTAGAGATATGCCATTGAGGAATGAGTCTAAACCAGCTGAAATAAACTTCCAAGCTCTTTTTAATGAACCATTCACCATCACTTTGGAATCCCAACCACTGGAATGAATATCATAAATACTTCTAATGACAAAACCCCTAAGAGAACCACTCTCAGAAAGAAACCTCCATAACCATTTCCTCAATAAAGCCCTATTTCTAATCAACAAAATTCCAATACCCAACGCACTAATTCCTTACTCCAAGAAACAACATCCCATCTAAAAAGATGAAGTTCTTTAACATAACTCACTGCCACAGAAAATTTCTCATCAATTTTCTAGCATTGAGCATTCTTGCAACTTTCATGGGAATCCTAAACATAGATAAATATTACATAAGAACACTCGTTAAAACAGCTTGAGTCAAGGTTAATCTGCCTCCTCTTGAGAAGTAGCCCTTTTCCGCCCATCTAATCTTTTCTTAACTCCTCAATAAACAGGTTCAAAAAATCAGTGAAGTTATGATTTCCCCCTAAAGTTAAGCAAAGATATTTCATGGGCCATAAACCAACACCACAACCAGCCACATTTGTAATCTCATTCACAACCAAACAATTTACACTAATACTAGCCACAACACTTGTCCATGAAAATGAAAAAACAAATTAACTGTTTGCAGCAAATTCTCAAACATTTCCATATAATTCGAAGAAAACAGTATCAATATCATCTACAAATTACAAGTGAGAAACACTAATTTATCCCTACATCCTTTGAGACCTTCTATGATCTCATTACCAACTCCTCTAGAAACCAATCTACTTAAAACAGCCACAACCAGAATGAGTAAAAAAGAAAAAATAGGATAACCGTGCCTTAAATCTCTAGAACCCAAGAATTCACCCCAAAGTTTAAAATTCACTATTACAGAAAAATTAACTGGATTCTAACATCCTTTTATCCATTCCCTCCATGTCATACCAAAACCCTTTTCAAAGAAGAAGAAGGCAAGAATTTGTTGTTTATCCTTCCCCTAACTATCAAATGTTAATTAGACCTCGAGCGAGCGAGCGAGCGACCCACCCCAAGCGACCTGAACGACCCACCCTGGGAGTTCTCTGACATCCATTTTCGCCGGCGAACTAACCCTAGCTGGAGAGTTTCCCAAAGTGATCTTTCCCAGTTTCGTGAGTATCTTCGAGGGTTCCTTTGCGAGTTCCATAGTTAAGAGAACTAAGGTGCCAGTCGCTTATCAAAGTCGGAGACCCAGGGTGCTACCTGTCCAGCGCGGACCTCCGGCCTTCGTCAGGGGTTTCCGGCCGTCGTCAATTTTCTCAGGCCGCCATCAGAGTGCTCCGGTCAGAGGTTTTCGACCTATTTTTCAGCCCGTTTTCAACGGATTAGTTGTGCTCGGCTTGTTTCTTCAGAATGGCAGGAGGGGTTTCAAACAGATTTTGGGGTAGAGAAAGAAGAGCGGAAGGTGGACACGAGTGCAGAAGAGCCTTTCGGCTTGAAAACAAGATGTTTTCAGTGGGTTTTGCAGCAGGCTCCTATGGAACAGAAGTGACAATTCTTGAGAGAACCAAGTTCAACAATCATAGTATCAAGCTTGACCTTGGAGCTATTCACTAGTTGAAACAAGCAGGTGTCAAGTTTTGTGCTTTGCAAGACGGCTCCTTCTCGTATGAAAGATATAGGGCACCAAACTTCATTTTGTTGGTTGCCTCCTTTCAAAACCGAAAAGGGCCCTTCTTGGAGATCTCCAAAATCCAAGGTAGGAACTCGGGAAGAAATATCGTGATCCCTGCAGGGCATAACAAACGAGGATGGAAAGCGTTCTTCCGGGAGTTGAGTATCCTTTTGAGCAGCAAGGAAAATGAGCAAAAAACTAGATTGGTGGCTGACTACGTAATCAGGGCCTCTCAGCTCATTCTAATCGTAATGAAGATAATCAAGGCTTAGTAGTTAGACCTAAATCTATGATTGCGAAACCCATATCCTCGAGGGATGGAAGTTAAGGAAGGAGGGAGCCGGTAGAAACCAATGAGTTGATGCAATTCAGGAATAGAAGAACTCCCCCCACGATTTATTGCGAAAGAAGACCTGAGTTTGACGAGGATCAACTCAAGAAGGGATCATTGTATGTTACTAAGAGTAATGGGACCAAGAGAGCGGAGGCTTCATCCCCTCGAACTACTTCACCGGGCACACACGGAGGCATAGGGGTGGTGTCTCCTTATCATTCTACCCCATCCAAGAAGTTAGACCCTCTTTACGGGAAAGTCTACTCTCGACAAGGAAACAGCGAGACTCGGATGGGGATTGCAGGCAAAGAAGAAGAAGCGGTGGGGGGCTTTTTGGACAGTTTTGAGGATGATATTGAAGCCATTGATAGAGTTCCATTTTCGAGATCAGATATGGATTCAAAGTCGAACGGGGGAGAAAGCTCATTTGATTCCTACTCATATGGATCTTCGAGGAGTATTGAGTCCCCACACTTAGCACGTCTTTTCAACATGGAGGTGGTGGATTCTTCCCAGTGGGCAGCGGACGTAATGGTCAAGTTCTCCCCAGGTAGCCAAAATTTGGGTGATGCCAAAAGTCTCTTGGTATGTTGTTCGGAGATGTGTAAGCATCGTTTTGACACAACGTCTGGTATGTATAGTCACTCTTCTAGTCATTTAAAGATTGGGTTACT
This sequence comes from Datisca glomerata, assembly GCA_003255025.1. Lineage (NCBI taxonomy): Eukaryota > Viridiplantae > Streptophyta > Magnoliopsida > Cucurbitales > Datiscaceae > Datisca > Datisca glomerata. Next base: position 2,525,493 of record QANY01000261.1, on the reverse strand, counting down.
GCATACTCCAGATGTTTGAGGGGGGGGAGGGGGGGGGGAGACTCTTCTGCTCCTGTTCTTTCTCACGCTTTTGTTCCTGTTAAGACTGTTTTTGAACAGGGTAACATGTGAATACAGTTAATGCCCTAAGTCTGATCCAAGGTCCCGTGGCTGCTGGTTTGGTGGATTGCCCTAGCGTATCGGTTCACAAGGAAAGGTTGGCTACTATGGCTAAAGAAAATATCTTTGTTTCAAATGCGAAAGATCTATGTAAGTGTTGCAAAATATGAATATTCAGTTGGTGTTTACAAATTCGGAGGAAGCAGACAACGAGTCGGAGGGGAAGGAAGACTCTTAGCCTTCACCCTCGCATGGTGGTCAGTGAGGCATTGTTTTTTAGGCTGTTTTAGGGTGCTTTGTTTCTTTATGAAGATTTGCTCTTGGAATGTGAGAGGTTTACGGGGGAAGGATAAGAGGAGAATGGTGAAAAAATTTCTTCGAAAAGAGGACCTCGATATAGTTACTCTTCAAGAATCCAAGTTGGAGTCTGTGGATTGCCAGTTCATAAGCTCTATCTGGAGGTACAGACAAGTGGATTGGTTGGTCCTTCCTTCGATAGGGTACTTAGGAGGTATCATCTTAATGTAGGATGAGAGAGTTGTCAGGATTGTAGACTCACTTGTGGGAAATTTTTATGTATCTGTTTGCATTAAAGAAGAGGATGATCTTGAGTGGTGGTTGTCCGGGGTTTATGGTCCTACTAGATACAGCATCAGAAGCTCTTTTTGGGAGGAGATATCGGCTCTATCAGTTTTTTGCGGGGAGGAGTGGTGTATTGGTGGTGATTTTAATGTCACCAGGTTTGCTTCTGAGAAAATGACTTCTGGTAATATCACTAGAAGTATGAGAATCTTTAATAAGCTCATTCAAGAATGGGAGCTAGGGGAGCCAGCGTGGAGGAATGGGTTTTACACATGGTCGAACTTGCGGGAGGATACAGGCTCCTAACGTTAGAATATCGGTTGCCCCAAGACTTGTATCGGATCATTGGCCCCTAATCCTTGATACAAAGACGTTTAAGTGGGGTTCAATTCCATTCTGATTTGAGAGTATGTGGCTGACCCATCATGATTTTAGCAGATTTATTAAGGAGGAATGGAATAAAGATGTGGTTCAAGGTTGGGAGGGTTTCGCTTCATGAAAAAGTTGGAGTTAATGAAAGGCAAGCTCAAGAAGTGGAATAAGGAGACTTTCGGAATCCTCGGGGAGGCCAAGAAGAGTTATATGGACAAAATTGCAATGATAAATGCCTTGGAGACTAGTGGTAGTTGTGATGAAAGTCTTTGTAGAGAGCTGAGGGACCTTAAAAATCGTTTGGAGGAATTAGCGCGCAGAGAGAAGATTAGTTGGAGTCAGAAGTCTAGAGTTCAGTGGGTTGCGGAGGGGGATAATAATACCAAACTTTTCCACGGCATTGCCAATGGTAGGAGGAAGAGGAGTTTAATAACTAAACTGGAGTTGAATGATGGATCTTTTGTTGATAATGAGACAGACATTGTGGATGCCCTTGTGCAGTTTTATAGTAGACTTTATTGGGAAAAGCAAGAGGCTAGACCTGTTTTGGAAGGAATTCAGAGGAGTACCTTATGTTCAGAAAGTAGTACGTGATGGGAGAGACCTTTTGAGGAGGGAGAAATCAAGAAGGTTGTCTTCGATCTTAATAGGGACAAGTCCCCAGGTGCTGAAGGTTTTACTTTAGCGTTTTTTCATGATTATTGGGACACAATCAAATCTGACCTGATGAGAGTTTGCAAGGAATTTTACTGAAATGGTGTCATTAACAAAAGGACCAACGAAATGTATATTTTCCTCATCCCTAAGAAGGCTAACTCCTTAAAGGTTAAGGATTTTAGACCCATTGGTCTTGTTACTAGCTTGTACAAAATTATTTTCAAAATTCTGGTGGTGGGCAGATTGAAGGAAGTAGTGGGGGAGGTAATCTCAGATAACCAAAGAGCTTTTGTGAAAGGGAGACAGATTCTTGATTTGGTTTTGGCGGCCAATGAGGTTGTGGGAGAATATTTGAATAAGAAGAAAGAAGGTTACATGTTCAAGATTGATTTTGAAAAGGCTTATGATCATGTTGATTGGGGCTTTCTAGAGTTTATTTTAGCCAAGAAAGGTTTTGGGGATAGATGGAGGAAATGGATTAGAGGTTGTCTCACTTAAGTTAATTTTTCAATCATCATCAATGGGCGTCCCAGGGGAAAGTTCAGGGGCAGCAGAGGTTTACACCAGGGGTATCCTCTTTCCCCATTTCTCTTTATTATAGTGGTTGATGTATTGAGTAGTTTGGTCCGGGTTTGGCAGTGATTGCGGCCTAATTAAGGGGTTCGAGGTTGGTTCGAGGAGAATTTCTTTGACTCATCTTCAGTTGGCTGACGATACTATTTTCTTTCTGGAAGAAAAGGTGGCAGTTAGGAATACTTGCAAAATCCTAAAGATCTTTGAGATGGTGTTCGGTTTGAAGATTAACTTGGGGAAAAGCTCCTAAGCCAGTATTTTTTGCTCAGATGCCAGAGTGAATAACCTGGCCTCTGCTCTTGGTTGTACGGTCAGTGACTGGCCTATGTCTTACTTGGGCTTGCCTCTGGGCGATAATCCATCTTCTAAAGCCTTTTGGATTCCCGTGATTGAGAAAGTTCATAAAAGATTATCGAGATGGAGGAAAGCTTTTTTCTCCAAAGGTGGTAGACTGACTCTTATCCAGTCGGTCCTGGCTAGTCTCCCCACCTATTACTTATCCGTGTTCAAGCTGCCTGTGAAAATTGCTGAGAAGTTGGAAAAATTGATGAGAGATTTCCTCTGGGAGGGAGTGGAGGAAGGAATAGGGACCCATTTATTGGCTTGGAATTTGGTGTGTTCGCCTATTAAGGAGGGTGGGCTCGGCATAGGGAATCTGATTAAAAGGAACAGAGCTCTTGTCAGCAAGTGGTTGTGGAGATTTCCTCTAGAACCGAATACGCTACTGCACTCCATCATAGTAAGCAATTACGCCCTTCAGGAAAATGGTTGGGACTCTAATTTGATACGCAATTATTCCCTTAGGAATCCTTGGAAGTTCATTGCGCAAGGTGTGCCTTCGTTTTCGAGTCTTGTCAAGTACAAGGTTGGTAGGGGTGATAGAGTTAAGTTCTGGGAAGACTCTTGGGTCTCACTATTCCCTTTGCTAGTTCCTTTCCTAGACTGTACCGCGTCTCATCTCTCCATTATGACCCTATCAGGTCTTTTTGGTCTACTTTAAATTGAGCATGGAACTTCCACTTCACTAGAAATCTAAACGATAGAGAAACAACGGATTTAGCCTTAATTTTAGGGTCTTTAAAGTCTTTCTCCTTTAGGGAGTCCATCACAGATTCAAGAATTTGGTCTTTATAGAGTCGTCCAGCCTTTATTCGTGTAAATCTCATCTAGCTTTCCTCGCTTCTTCCCAATCTAGATTATCGTCTCCTAGCAGTTCTTTATACTCCTCTATCCGTGATGTGTGGAAGGTTAAAGCTCACAAGAAGGTTCAGTTCTTTTGTTGGTGCTTAGTTCATTGTAAGATCGACACCCAAGAGTTGGTTCAATGGCGTCACCTAGCATGGCTTTGCCTCCCAATTTTTGCTTAGTTCATTGTAAGATCGACACCCAAGAGTTGGTTCAATGGCGTCACCTAGCATGGCTTTGCCTCCCAATTTTTGTAGTAGCAGTGAAGACTTGGATCACCTTTTTATTCATTGCTCGGCGGCAAGTTTCTTATGGAGCAACTTGCGGGATAGACTGAACTTGCATTGGGTGCCCCAGTATAGAGCGGACAGGTTGCTCCTTAAGGTGCTTCAGATGCATTTACCTAGGAAGCAAAAGGTTCTCTAGAACAGTGGGGTCATAGTGGTTCTTTGGTGCTTGTGGACGGAGAGGAATAGAAGAATCTTTGAGGAGTCGGAGGAGGATTTAGTGTCTCTATGGGAGAAGAGTCTTTTTTGTCTTCTCTCTGGGCTTCTAATTCTAAGTGGTTTAAGAAAATACCCTTGTTTTTTATTACCGTAGATTGGTTAACGGTTTGTAAAGATTGATTGTTGTTTTGGTGGGGTTTTTTGGTTTCGGTTGGAATACTCATTCGCCGAACTCTGTAATTATCTTATTTTATATTAATATATATTGTTTCTTATAAAAAAAAAAGGAGGCAAAAAAAAACAATAAAATGAATTTACTACCATGTCAATGGTTGGAATTGGAACTCTAACATGTTGGTGAGTGGTTCTTTTTAATAAGAAAGATAGCTTTTCATTTATATGGTTAAAAGCTTTTTTATAGGAAATATGGTTAAAAGCTTATCGAAGAGGACAATAGCAAACCGTAGGATTCCTCCTCTGCAATAGGTCACAAGTATTCACCTTCTTCAAAATCACAAGCCACACAAAAAACTTTAATTTTGGTTGGGATGCTTGATCCCGAAGTTATATTGTGACCGAAATTACACTCATGGGGGATAAAGATAGGTATTGAAAGAATGATTTGCACGAAAATCCTTAGCCCCATCACAAACCAAGATCTAATATTATATCTATGTGGATGTAGGACAACTTGGTTAAGATGAACTAATAATTCATGGAATTCAATCAATTCATTGGGATTCAAGTCACTTTTAAAATCTAAGTTCCAAGAAAGGGGAAACGATAACAGATAACAAACTACAACGCCTACTTTAGACACCTTATTGCGGTTAAACGATAAATAGAAGGAAAGCAATTTTGAAATGAATCCTCCCTGCAGCAATTGTGTTCAATTAAGCAGAACCCCCATCCCCAATATCCCGTTTAGGGTAGAGAAAAAAGATGGAGTACCATGCGAAATGAATTTCCAAGGGCTTTGAAAAGCACCCTAACTACCATGTTAGTGTCCAAACCATTTGGGAACAAGCCGTATTTACTCTTTCATGACAGAATGCCATAAAGAATTTCTCTAGGGGAAATCTCCACAACCACTTTCCTAGGAGTGCCATATTCCCCATAACAAGCTTATCTATTGCTAATCCTCCCGACTCCTTAGGTCTAGATACTTCGACATACCCCACTAGATGGCTATCGTTGCCCTCATCAACCCTCTCCAAAGAAAATTCCTTATAATTTTTCAATTAAGCGAGCCACCCACTTAGGAAATTTAAAAAGCGATATGCAAAAAGAAGGTAGTGCTTCCAAGACAGACTCAATTTATGTAACCCCCCCCCCCCCTTTTGAGGAAAAACCCTTCTTCCACCCATCCAATCTTCACTTCACAGTCTTCATAGCAGATTCTTAAAAGACAAATGTTTAGGATTTCCCCCTACAGGTAGTCCCCATGAAAGTATACTTCTAGAGGACTTCATTCTTTTTTCAATGGAATCTCTTTAAGGTTAGGCGATAGAGGGAAAATCAGATTTTTGAAAGATAGATGGTGGGTGACAATGCTTTTTTTGTTTCTTTTCAAAGAATCTTTCCAATTTCTTAGAACCATGATGAAAGAGTTGGGAACCATAATAGAGCCCTTTTAGAAGATATTTAATTGATATTGAATTTGGGAGTGACTGAATTCATGTCCTTTCTTGACTCTTGTTCTTTTAATTCTGGAGTGATGGACAAAAGGGTGTTGTTACATGACACATATGAGGTATTCTTTTGCAAATCCTTGAGTTTTTTGTCAAATGATCTTGATTCACGTCATTCTTTTCCCTTTTCTTTAATATGGAAGTCTTCTCCTTCCAATTTTAAAAGTTTTTGTGGTTGTTAATGTTGGGAAAGGTAAGCATTCCTAATACTCTTCAAAGGAGAAGACCTTACATGTGTTTTCTCCATGCTTGCAAATATAATTCTGAGAGCTTGAGTCGCATGTTATTTCATTGCCCTTTAGCTTTTGGATTTTGGAATGGGTCTGAATTCAGCTGGGTGCAGCCTCATTGAATGGAAATGTTATCAAGACTGAATACTAGAACTGGTAATAAAAAGAAAAGGTTCTTCGGTTGAATGCGGCCTTTGCTATTATTTGAGTTCTTTGGTTTGAAAGGAATGGAAGGATCTTTCGAGAATTGTTTGCGGACGACTCTAGTTTTGTGGAAGACAGTTATTCCGTTGGCCTTCTTTCGGCGGATGAACAATCCAATCGAAACCAAAAAAACCCTGCCAAAACAAAAAATCAAGACTATTGATGTATAGAAGAGCAGAGGAGTTTATGATGTATTTAAGACCTACGTTACATGGACTCGGGTACAGGTGTCGGGTGTCGGGTGCGGGTGTGAACTAAGGGTCAGATTCATAATTATTGAAAAACTAGGATACAGGGACTCGGCTTAAAAGAGTCCAAACTTTTAGTGCAGGTATAGGGATCCATCTAATTTGACCTTAAAAAAAATACCCAGTTTTGCCCTTGCCTTTCCCCCTGGTTAGAAAAGAGCCTTGCCTAAAGGCTTTTTGTCGACCCAGACTATTATAAGCGTGGAATAACCAGCTGAAAGACCAAATGACTGGGTGGTATGTCCTTTATGGCCCAAACCCAGTTCACATCTGGGCCCATGATGCTTGAAATTAAAATATCTGCATGTTTGATGTGAGGCCCTACACTCATCAAATCTCTCCCGCCCTTTTCCCGCGCGTGAATCTCAGTCACCTTCTTCCTAAAGCGTGGCACGATCTCTATTGCAGGTGTGGCAAGGCTTTTTGGCAAGTCTATGTAACATAGTTTAAGACAATGACGCCATCCAATTGACAACTAGTTGGAGCAATGTTACAGATATTTGTAACTGTATCTAATTACCTCTTCTCTACTTCTATCTCAGAAAAATTTGGGCAAAGCTTACATTTATAACTAGCCAAAATGATGTTTAGAAAAAAGTAGACTGTATAAGATAGTTATCCTTAGGATAGAACGTCACCTTGTTCGACAACATCAGCTAGTCTTCTTGGTGATTTTACTGACAACTGAAAACAAACCATTACTGATATCAGAAACTATATGGCGAGCTCGAGACATAAATCCATTAAATATGGAGTATTATATAAAGCTTCAGCCATGGTTGCTACAAAAAAATCTCTATAGTTATCATTCAGAACCAATGAAAATAATATTTGAAACTCTCGTACATCCATATCTGTAAGAGATGGACCCAGCTTGTCAGCCAATGCAGCAAGGTGCTCCTTAGCATCCTGAAAAAATGTAATCAATTTTCAAAATCAATGGGGGCACTTGGATGAAACTAGTTAACAAATGACTATGCAGAGTAAAAGTCTTTATGATGGGGAATTCAGCAGCAAGAGTTGATATGATATCTAAAGAGCTACTGCTTTTTTATGGGAAACAGAAATTGTATCTTTGTGATATCTAAAGAGCTACTACTAGCTATGTGAACCTAAGAAAAATGGCCAACACATCTTATAATATAAGATTTCTCTCTATAACTTTTGTACCAAATTTAGGTTGAATGAAAATAAACGGATTGCCATACCTAAAACCAAGTGACCTAAAGCTAGCGTATTCTTTTTTCATAGTAAATTGAGGTTTAGTTTGATGAAAACCATTAAAGGATAGCAGGCAGGAGAAACAAAAGTAAAGAAGACCTCAACTAGGTCATATAAAGAGAATACCTAAAGCCTTTAAAGAAGAGCCCAAAACAGTTTCTTTAACCTGATTAGGTCTCTTCTCTATGCCAGTCAACCTGAAGCCATTAACTCTCTTAGCTTCGTTATCCCCATACTTCCATAGCCATTTCTCTCCGAGCCCTAGCCTAACCATAAGGATCATAATTGAAACCCAAATAAATAACCCTAAAGTGCTGAATAGAATACAGAGATCCTGCATCAGTTTCAGCACCCAAGTTTGCTGTCTATTATGCCCAAAAGGTCCACATAATTCGAATGGTTGACTAAAAAATCATGGAGACAAGGCTGCAAGGCTATCAAATAGTGGATTTATCCACTTGTCCTATACTACAAATTATAACATAAAATCATGACCAGTAAGTTTGCTTGCATAAACATGGATTCAAGTGAACTGTTGTGCCCACATACATCCTTCTGTTTCTTCTGTAATTAAAGATTTATTAAAAACACAAATACGTAAGAAAGCGGAAAAAAACAACCTCATCAAGGTAATCAGCATCAAGGTCACCAGAATTATCAACATTTCCAAACATAAATCCCAAGAATCGGTTACCCCCACCGACATCCTCATATTCTTCCTCACTATCTGCCAATTAAAATATTTGTGTAGTAATTAGCAGCAGTACAAATTAAAATTTAACATAAATCATATCATTAAAGTATTATAGACTACTGAACAAAAGAGTAAATGTCAAATTACTAGTACCAGAAAACAGTTTTGCTGATCCCTGCTTATCCAGTCATCTATATTATTGAGAATTAATCTTAGTGAAAACGAAAACAAAAAGAGCAGTTAAGCGCTCAACCATGTAAAATCCAGGTTTAATTTCTATACTGTTGATTGCATAGCAGATAATGGTCTTAATTATGTCCAGGTCACCAATGAGGGCACCAACATAGATAGAGCAGTTTGTTTTCCATTCTTCTCTTGTCCTTTTATTTGTACTTCTTTTATTTGTCTCAAAACAAATTCAGTTTCCTATAATAAAATCTATGTCCCATCCAACTATATTGAATATATTGTGAGACATCATCACATTTCACTCCCCGATGGGGTTCTTTTCACCCTTTCCTCACGGTACTACTTTGTTATCGGTCACCAAGGAGTCTTTAGCCTTGCAAGGTGGTTCTTGTTGATTCACACGGAACCCTCAGTCTCTACTACCAACTTGTTTCACTCCAGTTTACCTTAGCTAACGTTCTCCGTATTCAATATGAAAGAGTTTTACCTAGAGCGGATAGGGTGAGGAAGAGAAATTCACTTTTGTTAGTTGTTATAAAAGACAATGAAAATTTAAATAAAAAGCGATGGCCAAAGAAATGTTTTCATCATTGTCTTCATTCTCCAAACCCTTAGCCACATTCTAGGGCACACGAACACCAGATGCCAATACTTAATAAAACAAAGATATTGAAATTAGCCTCCCACTGATTGAGAGACCTTTCCCTAACGATCTCATATCTTCCGTTTACCAACTCTCTACCTTCCAATTTGCACATTCCCATTAGCAACCATTAACATGTACTTGTGACCTTCTCAAAAAGGACGAGAAAGGAAAATATATGTGGAAAACATTTGTTTTCTCATCTCACTCTTGGTGTATATTTCACGAAAGTGTGGTAAAACGTAAAATTTCCAATCACGTTTTCTCATTACACCTGATCAAGTGAATAATGATTCAAGTTACATCAAGATTTGACAAAGTTTAGGTAGTTCCTAATAACATTGTTGCACACTTTACTTCATGTAGGACGCAGACAAGAAAAAGCGTTATCCTTTCACCATGCACGATATTAGCCTTTCTAAAATTGGATGGAGAAATTCTCTTCAATTTTGCTGCTCCTTGGTCACATTCTAGGGTAATATGAACATGGACACCTACTAGCTGCCAATACTCAGTAGAACCAAATGCACTGAAGTTAGCCTCCCACATATGGAGAGAACTTCCCCGACCATCCAACATCTTCCTTTTCCATTACCAACTTCCTACCTTCCAATCTGCACGTTGCCATTAAAAACCTTTGAGTTCTTGAGATAAACCTTTAATCTTTAGGTTCAAGGTAATCAAACTGTGCATCGATATAAGTTATACAATCATTGACAAGTATTTGTAACCTTCTTCACAAAGAGAAAAAATGAAGATCTTTGTTTTCTCATCTCCCTCATGGTGTATACTTCACAATAGAGTGGTAACATTTTCAATCTTATCTCTCTCTATTAAATAAAATCTCGTGCTTCCCATTTAAAAAACCACATCTCTCATCTTTTCATCTACTCAAGTGAATAATGATTCAAGGTACATCAAGATTTGACTAAATTTAGGTGCTTCACACTTTACTTCATGGAAGTGCAAGCGAGAAAAGTTAATTCACAATTTTCCGTTACTTTTATATTAATTTAACGCAAGGTAGAAAAATGAAAATGAAACGACAAACGACACCGTAAGATACAGAGCAACATGGTGCTTTCTCTTGTTACCACATTCAAAAATTACCATTCACATTCCCCTAGCTTATAGCATAGTTCTAAGTCTCCAACCAACCATAATGATATCCACCAATGAAGGGGCCCAATCTAATTCCCCCACCTTGTTTCTTCAAGTACTGAGCCCCTCAAGAAACCAATGTATATTCAACCACACAAAGTTCTTTTGGCTCCGATGTCAATCGCATCGCTATCACTCCCAATAGATCATCTTTGAACCATTATCGCACTCCTTAGTCCACTAATTTCTTTATTCACTACCATAAACTCACTTCCTTAAATGAATCTCCTCTAATTCACAAATCTCTTTTGCTACCCTCTTCTCAAACCTCTTACAACCTTCGTAACTTCTCCCTAAAACTGTCCATTTCCCTCTACCATAAGCTTTTTCCATTGTATGACTAATAGCTTTCTAACCCTCAGAAAACCAAAGCTAAGAATTCAACGTAATAGTGGCTTAAAATTTGAACATGCGATTTGCACTGATCCCAATGGTTATTGTTATCACGAAGAACTTATTTGTAAAGTTCATAAATAGCTCATCTCACGATTCATGAAAATAGATTTTACTCATAAGACTTCATATTTTAATCGACGCAAAAAATAGTTTTCACATAAATTCCACTGAAAAAACAGCAAAACCGCACAATCGACTAAAGCAATGAAGCTACCTTCATCTCCTCCATCCCCAGAAACACTATCTGCATCATAACCCATCTTAAAATTCACAGCTCTGTATGACAACAGTTCATATGGGTTACTGAAACACGAATAACGAAAACGAATTGATCTAAATTTTGAAAGTTTCTCACTGTAAGCTGTACAGAATTATGGAAAATCTAGGAGATTGACAGTGGAGAGAGAGAGAGAGAGAGAGAGAGAGAGAGAGAGAGAGAGATAGCCGTGACCTTCCCGCGAAGTTTTGTTCCGGTAGATAACCTGGGGGTTCAGGTGGCTTCGGGAGAGAGAGACGAGAACTGGGGTGTTTTTAAAGAATAGAGAAAACTATAAGATATACCCTCTAACTTCTCGCTTACTTTATTTCTAACTCTAAAGTTTATATTTTATTATTTATAACCTTGAGGGTATATTTTTAAAGGTAAATTACAGTTTTATCCTCTACAGTTTTCATTTTAGATGTTTCACTTTATAAATTTACAAAATAGACCTTATAATTATTTTTTTATTCACGTTAGATCTTCTATTAGATTTTCACTTAAAAATATTAAGGATTTGTCACAATTTACTGATGTGGCATTACGTAACAAGTAATTTAACGTCACGTCATCTTTTTAATTACCTAGCAGCCACGTGGAATGAAAAACTATTATTCTCATCCATGGCGTCCCAACCAAAGTTGCCATTGAGAAAAGCTTGGAAGCTCTAATGGTGAGAGAACATTTTCCTTCTACTAATCGTCTCCTTCTTAATCTTGTTTTCGTTTCTATTTTTTATTGCGTTGAATCATTAATTTTTAAAGGCTCATGTATAGGAGCTTTTTCCCCTTAAATTTAGTAATTTTTTATGGTTTCCTTTGAAGGATTTCAATTTTATTTTTGAATGATTTATTTTTGGTGTTAATTATGATCAGCATTTTAGTGATAGAATGAAATCGAACACTTACAAAAGTTTTTGAAGTAGTGGCACTTCTGCTGATCCACGTTACATCCCAAATCTGAGCTTCGGATAGCAATGTGGTAAGCCAAAATAGTAAACCCATCTGTCTCTCATTTCTCTTGAGTATCTTAAATTAATTTAAGTTGAATTCCTAGGTTTTGGAATTAGATCTTTTACGAGCTATTTGATGATTCATTCCAGGGTTGATGGGTGGTTTCTGACAAAGATGAATACAAAGGTTAGATCCATCCATCTCTCTCTCTCGCTTATGTCTTTCTCCATGCGTTTAAAGCTCAGGTTGGAGTTTTGGAGTGGGAAAAGGGGGAATGAAGGGTAATTTAGGTAATTCCTCTCACGTGACTGTTGGGTATTTAAAAAGTTGACGTGACGTTAAATTACTTGCCACATCAGCAAATCGTGACAAACCGTTAATATTTTTTTAAGCGAAGATCCAACAGAATGCCTAACGGTAATTGTATGGTCTACTTTATAAATTTTTAAAGTGAAGGGTTTAAAATAAAAAACTATCACAGACTATAGAGGCGAAACTATAGTTTATCCTTTTTTAATTCAAAAACAATATTCCGTCAAAATCTTTAACGGTTCGTTAATGAGCAACGCGACAGTAGTGAAAAAACTCTGATTACATGTTTACTTGATTTTCCGTGGAATGGAATTCAATTATAAATTGTCATTCTAGTTATTTTCTATGATTTTAGAATCTGATTTCAAGTGGATCTCACAGTTTTGACTGAAATTGATTCTTTTGACTGTATGGAATGGGATTTTTAATAAAAAGATGGTATTGTGATTACATATTTCTGATTCATTTGGAATTAACTTTGAAACATCCATTTTGCCCTAAAAATATTTATTTAATCAATCTTCACTTCTTCTACTTATTTTCCTTAAAGGATATTTTAGTAATATTATATAGTAAGCCTTAAAAGTAATATTGTATGTTTCTTACAAAGTATAAGGGTGTTTACTTATTCTTATATATATAAAGTTGTGTATGTAGTTCTTTAATGATGTCACGTGTCAATTTTCATTACCTACAATTATGCCACATGTCATATTATATTTAATGGATTGATTTTAACAAATTTATATATTAAATATAAAAATAAATATTACTTATATATAATTAATGAGTTATTACAACTCATTAATTTAGATGTAATAGAAGTTATGGACATTCTATTGTGCACCAGGTATCTATATTCAACTTTTTTGTCAAGTATCATATATAGAAATTTTGTTAACTTCAATTATAGAATTTTGTTAATCATATATAATGGTCTATTATTCATTCATAACTATTGCGTTGTTTTATATGGTTATTGAGTTTATAATATTAAATAACTAATAATAATGAACAAAAAGGCATTTTAACCGGTAAGTTAGAAGGTTTAAACATTTTGGAATTTGCAACTGAAAAAAACGGTTTGAAACTTCTCTTAAAAAAATAACATTTTGAGTTTGGAGATCCATCAATTAGAAGATTTTGAATATTAATAATGGAGCATTAAATCTATTGAAGCTTCTCCTGCACTTCCACTTCCACTTCCATAGGTGACCAGTCACCCATTCCATATAAACACAATGGATGAACGACGAACAAATTACAACTATTAAGCACTTCATGAAAATGTTGCATGTGCCTCTAGTTATATCGTTTTGTTATTTGAAAATTAATCACGATGTTAAATTTTCATGAAAAAATTAGATATAAATTCCATTATGTCAAAAGGTAGAAAAATAATACAACAATAAAATAAATTAGACAACAATAAAATAAAATAAATTAGACATACGCAGAGAGTAGATTAAACTCACTTTATTAACAACTTACTTAATATATATTTCATAATATTTACATATATTGTACAATAACATAATCTACAAATAGGGTAAAACTTCACAAAGAGCCAGCAACCACGTGTTCGATTGTAATAGTATGTTCTGAAGTTAATAACACATATATAATGAGATTTGAGATAGATTACCATCATAATTCTTAACAAATTACGTAAAGACGTAAAGTAATATATATTTCATAATATTTACATATGTTATACAACCTACAAAAGCATTAACTTTTATTATATTTATATTTTACAGACATTATTTATTTATATCTACACTCTATAGTTTTTTATTGGTGAGTACACTCCAATAAAGAGAAAGCAGTATCAATCTTCTCAATTTGTAACTCCGCCAACATAGGATTTCCCGACGTTCCATGAAAGGATGGTTAAGGTAGTTTTTAAATTTGCTCCACAATATTGGCGGCGCTCCTAGCAACATGCTCTTGATTAGGAGCTTCTTCCATGTTGCCAAAAAACTCTTCAACGAGACGATCAAATGGTTTCGATGGCATGTTGTTCCTCATCAACACATGATTCATTTGTCAGTAATGTCATACTGAATAAATAAGAACTAATATCCAAATACATAATACAAATTTGTCTTACAGAGTTAAATGTCAATAATAACTCCGCCTAACTTATACACAAACAAACAAAAATAGAAGTTACAAACTGATATATCATGACTAAATGGAATAAAAACAAACACCACCGGTTATCAAAAAAGAAAAAAAATTTCAACCAAGACACACAAACATTGGCACAACAAATTTACTAACACAAACTTTAAAAACACACAGCATAAAAGCTTCTCATATTGCATACAAAGATCAAAAGAACATCACCTTTTCATTACCAGATCTAAAAGCTCCAACTTCCACTAAACTATGATGAAGAAACTAACTGTTTCATTTAATCTGCATACTACATCAATTTAAGAAAAACTTCTCAACATGCACAACAGTATATAGAATTTCAACTAAAAACTAAAGTTTGGTCAATGTTGGTTATATATGGCAATAAAAAGTGCATACACTGCACATTAAACATTTGTCCATAAAGGCCTTGAGCAATGCATGTTATGCAAAAAGTGGTATTTACTACTGTCCTATCATGAAACATTCAATTTAACATGAGATATACCAATACATAAGACGGTGTTCATACAACTTAACCAATACCCTCAATGCAGCTCAAAATCACCAATATATTCATAAGCTAAAATCACGTGCAATAATCTGTGATAGTGTACTAATATAATTTATATGATGAGTGCTTACCAACGTTCACCATAAAAAATGTGTATTCCCCTATCATATAGAAACATCGCTCATAATTTGTTAAAAAGGTCATGGGTATTGAAACTGTCACACTTTTTTGTAGAAAAGATAGTACAATAGGTTGATAACAAATATGATCCAAATTCACACAAAGCCTGAGCAAAGCAAATTACGTGAAGAACTCAGACAAAGCCAGTAACAACCATAACCATAAGTTCTTATGACCAAGAAACAAAAAGTTGAATAGTAACTGAACTCCATTTTTAGAAATAAAAGTCAGTAAAACAAAGTCCATAAAACACATGATCCACGATTGTAAAGTAGGGAAATATTCTAAGCGTTTAACTCAAAACTGAAATAGGAAACAACCAATCGATTTAACAAATTTTCAAACAATTAATCTAGCAAATAGAAAGTAAGGAAGTAAGGAAGATAATAATGTATAGCAAACTATACAAACAGAATGACCAGGTAACATTCAAATGTCATGGCATCTGCATAAATGAGGAAGACAATGCAAAACATAGCAACGATCTAAACAAATTAACGTGATTTAAAAACATGCAGGAGATAAATCTCACAATCTGCTTAAGCTACACTAAGAAAATATCAAACATAAAAGAACCCACAACTATAAAAGATAAAGGTCTATCACAAAGGCTCTCGATATCTTATCTTTGTTAACACTAAAATCTACTTGCAGAATTTAAATATCATAAATAATAAATCGGTCACATGAATTGTAACACACACAGTACGTGTAGTTTACTGTGAAAAATCGTCACATATATATTGATCAAATGAATTGTTACACACAAACATATATATACATGCTCAGATAGGCAAGCATTAACAATAAAGACAATCGTACGATATGTACTAAAATCAAACTAAAGATGATTTAAACTTTGAGGTAGCTAAATAATTATTTAAAGAAAAAACATATAAAATTTCTACAATCAATTCTATCCACACCGACTGATGACCTAAACACCACATTCAATTAGACAAGAAACAAATAAAGAAAACCCTCACTCTATGACGATTCAAAGAAAAATAGATAATCAACTATTTAGAGTATATTTCCTACGTTGCTTAACTAAAACCTTTGCAAAAAGCGTAATTTACATGCATAAACTGAATATAAGATAAACCGACAAGAAAGGGAGAAATTGTTGAGAAAATAAAAAACCGTCATTCAGAGAAATACATACCATGAACCAACTCAGACAAAGAAAAAGTAGGACGAGAAAGCGACGAAACCTACCACCAACAGTCCACCGTCGCCGAACAACCAACTCAGGTAGAGAAAAAAACAAAAACAAACACCAAGACTGAAAAAACCCCAGGCCATACAGTGGACACTGAAAATTTCACATACCTTTAAACCAAAAGTTAGCAATCACAAAAATAGGATGAACAAATATATAGAGTTAAAAAACAACATAAGAATTACTTTAAAAATCATATGAACATCAACTTAACACTGAAAAAGTCATATGAAAATAAACTTAACAGTGTCATGAAACATTCCATTTAAGATGACATATACCAATACTTACAACTTAACTAACACCCTTCAATGTAGCTAAAAAACAATAATATATTCATAAGCTAAAATCATGTGTGACAGTCTATAATACTGATATAAGATCACACTAAGAAACAAAAGAAAAACAAAAAGAAAGTCAAATTAGCGTTCACCTATTCTCCTTGAAATACAAATAGATTCTATGCGCATGTAAACCAAGGAAAAATGAGAATTGTTGAAGTTATCTTGAAGTAGATAGTATAACTAAGAAATCAATATTTATATTATAACTTTTAGGTTGCCTACAACATGAGCACAATTACTAACTCTTTTAAAGACTATACCATGTAAAAGATAAGAACAATCAAGCATAAAAAATTTCATAATAAAATCAATTCTATCGACACCGACTGATGACCTAAACACATTCAATGAGACAAGAGACAAATAACGAAAACTCTCACCCTACGACGATTTGGAGAAAAATAGATAATCAACTGTTTAGAGTATATTTCCTACCTTGTTTAACTAAAACATTTGCAAGAAGCGTAATTTACATGCATAAACTGAATATTCAAAGATAAACAGACAAGAAATGGAGAAATTGTCAAGAAAATCGAAAACCCTCACTCAGAGAAATGCATACCATGAACCAACTCAGGCAAAGGAAAAGTAGGATGAGAAAGCGACGAAACCCACCACAACAGTCCACCATCATCGAACAACCAACTCAAGCAGAGAAAAAAACAAAAACAAACACCAAGACTGAAAAAACTCTAGGCCATACAATGAACACTGAAAAATTTACATACCTTTAAACCAAAAGTCAGCAATCACAAAAATAGGATGAACAAATATATAGATTTAAAAAACAATAGAAGAATTACTTTAAAAAACATATGAACATCAACTTAACACTAAAAAAGTCATATGAAAATCAACTTAATACTATCATGAAATATTCCATTTAAGATGGCATATACCCATATATAAGACAGTATTCATACAACTTAACTAACACCCTTCAATGTTGCTTAAAAATAACCATATATTCATAAGCTAAAATCATGTGCAACAAGCTAAAATCATGTGCAATAGTCTATAATAGTGTATGATATAATTTATATGGTGAGTGCTTACATGCATTCATTATATAAAAAATGTGCCTTCCCCTATCATAGAGAAACATCACCCATAGTTTGTGAAAAAGGTCATGGGTGTTGAAAAACTCACTTTTTTGTAGAAAATATAGTGTAATAGGACGATAACAACCATAGCCCAAATTTACACAAAGTCTTAGCAAAGCAAATTACATGAAGAGTTTAGACAAAGCCAGTAGCAACGATAACCGTAAATTCTTATGACCAAGAAATAAAAAGTTGAATAATAAATAAACTCCATTTGTAGAAATAAAAGTCAGTAGAAAAATTACATGATCCACAATTTTACAGCAAGAAAATTTTCTAAGCGTCTAGTTGAAAACTGAAATAGGAAACAGGCAATCGATTTAACAATTTTTCAAACAATTAATCTAGCAAATAAAAAGTAATAAAGTAAGGAAGACAATAATGTAGAGCGAATAATGTAAACAAAACAATCGGGCAACATTCAAAGGCCATGGCATCTGTAGAAATGGAAGCAAAACATAGCTAGGATCTAAACAAACTCACGTGATTTAAAAACACGCAGGAGATAAATCTCACAATCTCCTCAAGCTACACCAAGAAAATATCAAATATAAAAGAACCCACAACTATAAAAGATAAAGGTCTATCACAAAAGGTCTACCTATGTTATCTTTGTTAACAATGAAATCTACTTTAAGGATTTAAAAATCATAAATAAAAAATTGGTCACGTGATTTGTAACACGCACATGTAGTATATGTAGTTTAGAGTGAAAAAATTGTCACATATATATTGATCAAATAAATTGTTACACAGACAAACATATATATACATGCTAAGATAGAAAGAATTAACAACAAGGACAATAGTAACATATGTACTAAAATCAAACTAAAGATGAATTGCATCTTTAAACTTTGAGGTAACTAAATAATTATCTAAAGAAAAAATACATAAAATTTCTATAATCATACCCAAACCAAACATTACAAACCAGGCAAAAAATACTTAGCAGAACAAGTGTAGGTGAAGTTCATGATGACATTCCATGTGGTTGCACAATAAGAACCACTATTAAGAATGTTGTAACACCTTAAATCAACTTGTCAAACAAAAGCAGTCCTCTATGAGGGATGTAGTCACCAAATATAATTTCATAAAACAACATCAAAGCAAATGAATTTGTTTTATGATCAGAAGGGTAGTCAGAGTGGGAATGGAACATCCCTTAATAATTTGAATGCAATGATTAAGTGGAAACCATCATTTATTATGAAGCAAGTAGTTTTCAATAAGTAGAAGCAAACATAAGCAGAGTATGTTAGAAGTTGCAAATAGAACAAGTATTGTACAAAGTGATAAGAACACAAATAAAAGATAAGACTAATGAACTAAAAAATTCTTCATATCATTAAAAACAAAGAGAAACAAACACAGAAGTGTAGTTGAGAAAAATCATCTTCTTAATAACAGGCAACAAACACAAATTAAAGCTAAACCAAATAACCCGCCGATAAAGATATAATATGCAACATATAAAAACAAATTAGATTTTTTTAATGAGGGAAAAAATACTGATTTTACCTCTCTATATAAAAATAGACAGATTCATGAGAGAAACAAACTACATTATGCATTCGCAAACATCACTATAAACATATAAT
Organism: Datisca glomerata; assembly: GCA_003255025.1. Classification (NCBI taxonomy): domain Eukaryota; kingdom Viridiplantae; phylum Streptophyta; class Magnoliopsida; order Cucurbitales; family Datiscaceae; genus Datisca; species Datisca glomerata. The sequence goes on along the minus strand of QANY01000261.1, from coordinate 2,506,269 downwards.
TTATTTCCAAAACCGAGTAAGTTTAAATTGTTATCGTCTTTAATTATACTAAGTCATTTGTCATGCTTTTCATTCAATTTGTCGTCCAAAGACAAGTTCCTATTGTCGTAATATGAACAATCAAACACATACACCGCTCAACCAAATGGCAAGAAACAAACATTTGTAATTCGATCAATATTAGACACGAATAATATGCATCAAATTCAAAATATCAATAACGAAAATAGAAATACAACACTCAAATGCACAAAAACAACTAGAAAAATAAAGATTCAATTCCAAAAACTTGGAAAAACCCCCACTTAGAGAAATACATACCACGAACCAACTCAGGTAAAGAAAAAGCAGGATGAGAAAGCGACGGAAACCACCACCAACAGCCCGCCGTCGCAAAAGAACCAACTCAAGCAGAGAAAACCCTACGTCAAGGATAGCATAAAACTGAAAATCAAATGAAAAATAAAACAGACAATCAATAATTCAACTGTAGGAAGAAGCACATAAAATCATGAACTTTAAATACAGTAAATCTTCAGAGCCAAACCTACATATAAGGTGTTGAAGCATATAGCAAAAAACAAAAACAAAGACCAAGACTGAAGAAACCCCCAGACCATGCATTGAACATTGAAAAAATTCTACGTACCTTTAAACCAAAAGTAAGCAATCACAAAAAATAGGACGAACAAATATAAAGAGTAAAAAAATGACAAAGGAACTATTTTAAAAGTTATATGAACATCAACTTAACACTGATCAGTTAGAAAATTCTAACTCACCTTACAAACAAAAAATAATCAATCGTAAAAGTTGGAAGAACAAAAACGTAGCAGAAGAAAAATTGGGAGTTGGATAACACGTGAATGTCTAACTTATAGACGTACATATGAAAAATAAACAAACTACACCGACTTAGATAGGAAAAAAATCGATTGTTGAGAAGATATACTTGGAATATAATGCAAGTCTTTCCTAAACCCGAACAAATGGGTAATCAAAACAAACTACACCCAACTTAACTCTGGATTCAACTCACAACGAACACCTTCGAGATAACAAAAGGCAACCACGCTCAAACAACTTCCAGAAAACCATCCGCACTTAAAATCTGAAGCATAAAAAAAATTTCAATCAATATCCACAATCTATAAATTAAAGTAGAAAATAAATCTTTAAAATAAAAAATGACAAACAATTGAAGGTCAAATCTTATGTTATTATCAAAAATTAGGTTTTTTAGCCATAACACACACACACACACACATATATATATAAGATAAATACATTAAAAATTCAAAGGCAAAAAAATACAAAGCCAACTCACTTAAGCTAAAATATTAGTAAAGAGCAACAAGCAAAATAAGGTTACCTCAAAGAAAGAAGAAAACAACTGAAAAGAAATTGAATTTTCTAAAAGAGAATCTATAATTTATAAGAGTATAAATGACAAAGAAAACAAAACACACTGAATCTTTAGATAGCCAAAAAATACCGAGCAATCAAAATGTATCCTCATGATACACTCGATTTCTATCCTGAAATTGAACCCAAAAAGTAAATAGTAGGCGCCTAATAAAATAAAATAGATTACCAAATAAAAATGTACTATAATAAAATCTAAATCTACCCAGAAGCAGCAAAAATGCAAAGTAAATCTAAAGCCCATCCTTACAAACGTCAGCAAAGAAATCAAAGCATCGACACAGAGAAAAAGTAAAAAAAAAAAAGAAAAGAAACAAACAAAAAACAACCGAATAACAAAGAGATATTTTGAAACAGTCAAATCTAATTACATCAACTGCGAAGCCACCGATCAATATACACGCACATTTTCCTAGAACAAAACAGTAATAAAAAACCCAAAAGCTAAAAATGGATAAGCCTAAAAAATCGAAATAAAATCAAGCGTATCTGTTAAGTGGAAAATGAAAACCCAAGAAAAAAATTAAAAAAATAATTTACAGATTTCATCAGATACTCCATTTTCGCAGAACAAAGCAAGGAGAAGAAAACAAGGGAACAAAAGAATAGAAGAAACAACAATAACTATAACAACAAAAGAAATAGTAATAGAGAAGGAAAATCACGAGCACACACATGTCTCTGCAAAAGATTCAGATCGAGAACACCAGCGAACCCCCTACGACCGATGACTCGAACACCCTAACAAAAGTGACAATAAAAAAGCTAACAAAGGGAAGAACAGTAGCAGCGAAGCTCCATGAAGGCCATGGAAAACTGTATATAAGACCAGGACTCCAAAAAGTAAAAAGTGAAAGTTGGAGGCAAAATCTGGGTTAAGAGAGAAATGAATTGTGCATTATCCATCAGAAAGTTGTAAGATTCTAAGCTTGTCACTTTCTGTGGTCTCCAATAAATCAAGTATATTACAATCGTCATCCTTTTTACATAGTTATTACTTACTCCATCCTTAACTAAAGCTAGATCTTTTATATATTGCTCAATCTAGTATGTTATGAAGGTATTCTTTTATTGCGGAAAACACAATAACATAGTTGATACCCTACTGTGGTGTGAGATTATGATTGATGCCGTCATAAAATTAGACCATATTAATATGTCATACACCTTCATATCCAGCTAAGATACATGAGTTGTCTGAGGCCTTAGAAACTTTCAAAATCTCTGTTCCACCGGCTAGCAAGTCATAATTCAAGTAGCTATGCACAACATGCAAAACCGGTATTAGTCTAAGTTTAAAGGTACAAAAAAATGGAAAGGCTAGAAAATAATAGCAGAAGACCCATCTGTTTTCTCTGTAATGAATTATCAACTAATAACTCCTCAAACCTTAATTCTTAAACAGTTATAATAAAATAGCAACCCACTCTCTTATAAGAGTAAAATAAGAAAATAAAATGCAAGTCTATCCTAAACATAAAAAATAAAATCAACCGATAAACCATTGAAAGAAAAAACAAAAAACATTAAATCAACAGAAAAAGACTGACTAAAAATAGTTCAAGAAACACCCAAAAGACCACCGCTAAACTGATTAATAAGAAACAAAACAAACAAATACAAAACACCATACAAATCTATCCGGGAAACAGAAAAAAGACGAAAAAAATCACAAACCAATAAAAAAACCAAATCACTGAATATCTTAACAAAACCTAAATCCTTAAACTATAGAAACCTAGATTAAATACTCAGTAACAACAAAAATGAGAACGAAAAATTTAAAAAGATTCTTATAATCATGAAAAATGAACAAAAAAAAAGAAAAAGACAGACAAGAAGAACAAAGAACAAAATTGAAGAAGAAGTAAAAACAAAGAGACATAAGAAAAACAAAGACGAAATTGAAGAAAAAAAGGAAAAAGAAGGACAAAGACAAAGAAAAAAGCACCATAAATTACCTAGAAGAGGAACAATGAACAAAGAGGAAGAAGCAGGAAAAAATCACAAACCGAGATCGACAAAGTTGGCTATGTCTGTTGACTATGACAGACTCTCCATCGCAAAAACCCTGGATCATTGCTGGATAGTACGTAGCTTGACGTGGAAAAGCCCTTTTAGTGGGCAGACCCTCCAGTAGGAGGCGAGATCGCCAAGAAGCTTGAAGAACCTCTCCCATTGCGCCCCACCCTGCGAGCGAGAAACCTCGAAACCCCCTCCCTCTCTCTCTCTTTGCCATGTGATCGGTCAACTACCATTAAACCACAATCAACGGCTCCTATTTAATCCCACCAACCAAAGGAAAGGCCTCAATTCAATCAAACTAACCCAAAAGTATTAAACACACCAATGGCTCAGATTGAAGCAATCCAATGCCCTGTAGGCAGTCAACATTTATCAAGAAAGAATTGACTCCTATACCCCTCATTGGACCTGAAATTTACATCCCAACTACAACTACCAATGCACATGTCAATTTGTGATTCAACCTACATTACAGGGGTAATCCAGACATTTTACATCCAAGCAAGTAGCTAGAAAGTGGATACTAATAGCGAAATAACCCATAAAGCCCTCCTTCCACCTAAAATTACAATTCAATATCCTTGCTACCAACCCATACAACTCATAATGTAAATTAACTCACATGACAGAGGCAAAATGGACATTTCATGGAAGCAAGCAGCTAGAAAACTCACTATTGTATAAGAGTAAGATTATTGTATATATTTACTTTAAAGTAATTTATCATCTTCTGACAAAAAATTTAAGTGGCAGGTTGCACTCTTATTACTTTTTTTAGGATTTCCATACATTGTTTTAGTTTGTTTTAAGCGTAGACATTTGAATAATTTTGGTAGTGTTATAAAACTTTAATGTATTATTTATCGTAATGAATCTATATTTCTTCAGTGTTTTCTGTTTCCTTCTAATTATGCATTTTAATTTTTAATGTATTAGAATTCACATCTCTTTCACACACAAAAAAGTGGAAGCATCTTATTAAAAATTCAACCATACAAGCATATTTTTCCTCAATATGTAAAGTCGTTACTTATAGAACAAATAAACTAAACCACATAAGTAGAATTAAAAAAGAAAACCAAATAATTTATAATCTATAATATACTAAAAGTTGGAGGAGATGAGAATCATTTTTTGACAAATTTGTTCACTCAACGTTGATGCATTACCAAAAATAACCTTATATGTTAAATGTGACATTTAATAATTTGTTATTTTTAAAATTTTAATAAATTGATCAAGTAGACATTAATTTCAAAATTCATTCCTCTAATTTTGATTTTTCCTAATTTTAATTATAATATACAACACACACCCTAAAGATCAGATTCATTTGCCCAACACTCATATAATTAACATAATCACTTTTTGATTAAGAAGAAATTGTAGAAGACCTAACCTCAATAAAGCCCCTTTAGGAAGACGAAGCGAGCTCCTATGCGGAGACAAGCTTCTGTGCGAAGATTAAGAACGTGAAGACAAAGCGAGCTCCTTGTGCGAAGAAGATGGACGCAAGCCCTTTCCATACTTGAATAAGAAGAACTTGAGCTCCTTGCATTTGAAAAAGAATGCAACTCTCTCCCTATGGGTGTGAAGAAGAAGAATTCGAAGAAAAGAAAGAGATTAGCCCCACAAATGATGTAGTGTTTACTCGATAACGGCACCGTAAATGAGATGGATGGAAGGTTAATTTTGAATTAAAAACATCATCTTAGGGTTATAAATGATAAAATTAAAAGCTTTGGGTTTGAAATATTAGTAAGTATAAAGTTGAGTTCAGAGTTAAAAATAATAGTAAGTATAAAGTTAGGGGGTGTATTTTATATTTTTTCCAAGAAAAAAAGTATTTCTAAATTTTTATTAGTTACAATGTAAAATATGCTTTTGTAGTTTGACCAAAATGTAAAGTATTTTTTTAATATTTTTATACCCTGATAATTTGAAAAACTTCAAAATGTATGTCTCATTGACAATTTTTCATTTAAGATGACACTAAAATACACATGAATAGCACGTGGGCTAACTTTCGTTAGTGGAAGTTAGCGTTGTTAGATAGTTAAATTTAATTTTTATATTTTTCCAACTTTTCTAATGTTATTTTGTGTCTCTTGCAATTAAGAGAGAAAGTCCATTCAATTTCATTTTTAGATTAATATTCAAATTGAAAATACCAAATTACTAATAACTTACCACAATACATAACAAACTCATAAAGGCAAACAAACCTACTATTCTTATATTAGAAGAAACCAAACCCATAACAAACTCGACAAACTCATAGTCAAAATCCATCTCTTTCTATACATTGCAATTTTAGTCTATATTAATTCATGTCTTTCAACAACTCATTAATCATATTCTTACTGTTACAATGAACCAGAAGATCCTCCTACTCAAGATATCTATAAATTCTTCCCATTTTAAAATTTTCACACTCATAAAAATGTCTTTTTGGGTTCGTACGCTTCCATTAAATTTTTAATGGAATAACTAATTCGCATTAGCACCACCTAACTACTTCAAACCAGACCTTGAAGATGAGAAGGTAGCCATTTTTTAACCAATACCTTCAAAAAATATATGTGAAGCTGCACAAGGGCTAGGAAAATATGTTAGCTGTTGGGATTAGTAGAAGACCTAAAAAAGAGTTATCCAATGGTAAAGAAGATAATGGAGGTCTAAAAAAGAGGGAATGAAAGCAGTTATTTATATAAGAAAAATATATATTTATAATCTATAATATATTAAAAGCGGCATGAGTTGAGAATCTTTTTTTAGACAATTCTATCCATCAATATTTAAGTTATTCAAAAATAGTCTTGATATGGCTATCTCTCTAATTAGTTGACACAAATAACTTCTCATACGTTGAACCAATTTACTATCGGTATTCTAAAAATACATTTTGTACTCCATATGGAGATTTACTATTAATATTTCAATTTACATTTAATATTTTTTTCTTCAAATAATTAGATGCATGAATGCCAACATTTAAGATTTTCTCACTGTACCACCTTCTTTAATGAACTTTTTAATTGAGTTCATTGAATTAACGTTAGTAAAATAAACACTTTTTAAAACTTTATTTAATTAAATTAATCTAATAAATTTAAAATTTATATTAAATCTCTTCAATAGAACACATAGGAGGTGGGGCAGAATGTCAAAACAAACATTTTTGTTATGTGTACTTTCCCGACCACCAATGACTCGGTGACACGTGTTATGTCACATTAAGGTGCCCCTGATGAAAACCATCATTACTAATCGAAAGTAGCGTGCTACAGTTCCAATCGTCATGATAGAATGTCATACGAGTCTCCAAATTGTCATCTCAAAAGCACATCGACAATCAATGCTGATTGCTTTATGTCAAAGGTCGCCTCCTTTCTGTCCAATCGAAGACAGGCTTCGTGTTTTGTGAGGCTTCCCCAGCACGCCTTTGAGAGGCTTCTTCGACACACTTCCTCCCACCTGAAGACTTATGTATGAATATATCCACCAATAAACAGAAGATGTATGCCTTCTCCCCCTAAGGAAATTATGCCAAAATATCGACTAAATACTAACTTAGACATCGGAGACTCTTTGACGAGTAAATCACCCACAGTTGTCTTCGTCATAGAGTTCTTTTGTCTGTGTTATGCAGGTTCCCATCCAAGAAGATCTCTACGTGGAGGAGAGATTACATAAGACCTCACTGTTGAAGTTTTTGGTAACAACAGTTGACGTCGTTTGTGGGAATGACTGTAAAGCCATTCCTATTTAAGCATTTGAAACCCTTTTCTTCCCCTAAGGAGAGAACATGTGTATTACTCTAAGGCAATGAAGTTCAAGATGAAAGGAAGGACCCACATTTCCCCCTGCCAGAAGAATGACCTACTGTCACCATGACAATCACCCAACAAAGGAAGAAGGACACTGCAAGTGTAATCTTTAAGGCCACCAAGAAGGGGAGGAATGGCGTGGCAGTTAGTGTTTGGGTCATAATGGTTTATTGCACAGAAATGGTCCTTCCCCACAACTCAAAAGGCTCGCTAGCAGAATCGCCAAGCATTCACAGAAGTTTTAGGAAAAATAACCCAGGGAAGTGCATGACGACCTCCTGACTTGGAGAGAATGCCACCTCTCGGTGAAGCCAGGACCAACACGAAGCCAAGCTGGATGATGGCTGGACTCTCCCTTTGAAAGGTTCCGATTGGGGTCATCACCAGACAAAGGAGGAGGAGAAAGTCGCTAGAGAGTAAATGAGGGCGAAAACCCCCAAAGGACCCTCTGGTGGCAGTATATGAGCAACGGCTGAAGGTGGAGGGCAGTATCGACGGGCCACCCTTTGTCTAAATCCCCGATGCCGTTCTTGGCCATCAACGATTTTGTAAAAATCTAGTGCATGCGAAAGGCAATATGGATGAATGGGTCCATGATCATCCCTCCACCACAGATGAGATACAAATATGGGCAACGCGGTCTCCAGTTCCCAAAGCCCACTTCATGTGAAATGCAAGGATGAAAGCCTTGACAAGATCGGTGCACGGGCTCGTGAGCCAAACAAGACATGAAGCCCTAGTGGAGGATCAGGTTTTACTCCTACCAAACCCCCGTGCGAGACAGATCAATCCACACGAAAGGAGTATGTGAACGACGCACCACCAAGCAAAGACTTGAAGGGTCAAAATGGTTGGTCGTACTCCCGCCAAAACAGCTAGAGAGGAAGGATCAGGATGAACCCACATCTTCCCACGAGTAGAATGTTGAGCTCGGAAGGTCCTGCCATTGATGTGAAGACGTGCCTCGGGAAATGAGGAGTCCACTCATCTTCGGGGGCATACCATAATCATGAAGCTAATTAGGATTTCGGGAAGCTCTCATCCCAAATGAGGCATCGAGATCAGAATGTATGAATTTAATAAATGCACATATGTTGCGCAAAGATGTATTTTGGGAATGATTATCCACTTCGGTTTTCCCCAACTAATGGCAGAAGAAGTTGTTTTCTTTTAAAATGGTCAATGCCAAGGTGTAACGAACGACAAGGATTGTGTGTGCAACAACTTTTCTCTAATAAAAGGAAACGATCAACTATTCTACAACATACGACGAAGGATTAAAAAGATGACAGTTGAGGTGATCTAGCTCGGCAGTCAGGATTAAACAAAAAGTGATGACTGGAGAGGTGCTCTAGCCTAACCGTCGGGATTAAACTAAAAGTGAGGACTGGAGAGATGCTCTAGGCTGAAAGTTAAGATAAAATAAAAAGTGATGACAGGCGAGGTACTCTAACATGAAAGTATGGATTAAACAAAAAGTGATGACTAACGACTAGCATGGCATTCAGGATTAAATAAAAAGTTATGGTTGGCAAGGTGCTCTAGCCCAACAATCCAAAAAATAAAAAGTGATGATTGGCGATGTGCTCTATCCTGGCAGTCATGATTAAACAAAAAATGATGAATAGTAGTGAGGTTCTCTAGCCCAGCAGTCAAGATTAAACAAAATGTGATTACTAACGATATGCTCTAGACCGGTAGTCGGGATTAACAAAAAGTGATTACTGGCGATGTGCTCTAACCTGACAGTCGAGATTAAATAAAAAGTGATGACGGGTGAGGTGCTCTAGCCCGTCAATCGTGATTAAACAAAATGTGATGTATGTTGAGCACCTCAGCTCATCAGACAAGATTCAAGGATCTAACCAGAGCAGGTACGCCCGGCTAGACATCAAGAAAAGATGTTTGTCGTGCACTCATACTCATCAGACGAGATCAATGGTCTAGCCAGAGCAGGCATGCCTGGTTAGACATCAAGGAAATATATATGCCGAGCACTCATGCTCGTTAGACAGGATTCAAGGGTGTAGCTAGAGCAGACACGCTTGGCTAGACATGAAGGAAAGATGTATGTCGAGCACCCATACTCGTAAATGGGATCAAGGGTCTAGCCAGAGCGAGCAGGCCTGGCTAGACATCAAAAAATGATGTTTGTTGAGCACTCGTGCTCGGAGACGGGATCAATGGTCTAAAAGAGTAGGCACGCATGGCTTTACATCAAGGAAAGATTTCTGTCGAGCGCTCATGTTCGCAGGCGGGATTCAAGGGTCTGGCCAGAGCAGACACACTTGGCTAAACATCAAGGAAAGATGTTTGTCGAGCACTCATGCTTAAAAATGGGATCAAGGGTCTAGCCAGAGCAGGCACGACTGGCTAGACATCAAGGAAAGATATATGTCAAGAAATCATACTCATATAAGAGATCAATGGTCTATCTAGAGCAGGCGCGCTTGGCTTGACATTAAGGAAAGTTGTATGTCAAGTACTCATGCTCGCAGACGGGTTTAGTGGTCTAGCCAGAGCAGGCACGCCTGGCTAGACATCAAGGAAAGATGTATGCCGAGCCCTCATGCCTGTAGACGAGATTCAAGGATTTAGCCAAAGTAGGCACGCCTGGCTAGACATCAAGGGAAAATGTCTTTCGAGCACTCATGCTCACAGACGGGATTAACGGTTTATCCAGACCAGGCATGCATGGTTAGACATCAATGAAAGATGTATTTCGAGCACTCACGCTTGCATACGGGATCAATGGCCTAGCCAGAGTTAGTGCGCTTGGCTAGACATCAAGGATAGATGTCTGTCGAGCGCCCATGCTCACAAACAGGATTCAATGGTCTATTTAGAGCAATCACACCTAGCTAGACATCAAGGAAAGATATCTGCCGAGCATTCATACTTTCATATGGGAATAAGGGTCTAGCCGGAGCAAGAACGCCAGGGTACACCAAGGAAAGTAATGACCACTAAATACTCATGCCCGTATGACAGGATTAAGGAAAAGACTCAGCCAAGGCAATCTCGACATTAGGGACAAGAATATCTATCAAGCACTATACCAAGAAAGACAAGGATAAGGCCCTCTAATGAGCGCTTCAGCTCAAAGATTTATCTAGGATAAGAACGCCTGGACAGGTGATAAAGGAAAAGTCCTCTAGCAAGAAACCAAAGGAAATCAACTTGCTTTCTAGATTGCAAGACTAGGAAAAAGCTCAACCATGAGAAGGTATGTTCGACTAAATATCAAAGGTAAACCCCAAGGTGAGGAAGGTTCGCTCGACCAGACCTTCCGCATGGGAACATAGAAAGCTTCATAAACGTTACGACAAGTCTGTACGACCTCTAACCTCATTTAAAAGGGGCAGCCCAAAATGAAGGACCAAGTCCATCTTGGGCCCACTCAAGCTCAGGGTAAGACAACCCCGCAGTTCAGATAAGAAAGGAGTAATAGAACATTCATAATTTGAAGCGACGAAAATAATGGTTTGTCGAACAGGCTTATCGATAGCAAGAAATCACCGCAAATAGGGCAACATTGACTTTGAGGCACGACATTCAAAATACGACAGAAAGGAAAGCAACAACCATGGAAAAGGAAACAAGAAGATCTCAAGAGGGAACCTCCAAAATGGAAGAGTCCCTAGAAGGGGAGGATTATTGTTCTCCCAAGAAGAAAAGAAGAACTGGGGGCAAGAATAAGGGTTGGCAAAGGTTTTAACTCTTTTAGAAAGGTGATGATGAAGGGAATGAGAAGTAAAACCGCCACTTTATAGGCCTTAAAAAAGGTGACCGCTCATGAGCATTAAAGGGGGCCATGATGGCGATCGTTGAGGCTAATCTACGACCAATGAGAAAATTTCAGAAGACCAAATGACGGGATGAAACGATGCATCATGAAGGAAGTGACGTATAGAGGAGTCAGAACTCGTGGATTAGCGACCCTCACTCTCCTCTACGTGCACACTCACACCATTAATGTTACCCCTTCTAAGAAATTAGCGTTCATTAAATCATGTTATGAGTGAATCGTGACAAAAACAACCATATAATCAATTCCATCCAGTGCACCCCACTCTTTGAGGAACAAATTTCAAACACAATTGTGAAGTACTCAGGACAGGCTCTTAGTCTATCGCTAACACAAATGAAATGCGGACGAGGGGTTCAGATAATGAAGTCTTCAGACCTGGGCAAGTAAAAGCCACCCAAGTCCTCGACTGGGGGCGACTGTTATGGGTACTTTTTCAACCACCAATGACCCGGCAACACGTGTTATGTCCCATTAGAGAGCCCTCGATGAAGGAAAGTTTTAGAGGAAAAGAGACGATCTCACCTAGTCAGTATCGAGGATGTTTGGGTTGCACAGACCCGAGCACATGTAAGAGTAGGAAGAGGATGCGCAAAGAGTGCTCAGATAGCAAGAGTGCAAGACCATCATTACTTGCCGAAAATAGTGCCTTACAAGTCCAAATCACCATGGCAGAATATCATACCAGAGTCTAAACTATCACCTCAAAAGTACATCGACAATCAATGCTTATCACTTCATGTTAAAGGTCACCTCCCTTCTGTCTAATCGAAGACAGGCTTCGTGTCTTGTGAGGCTTCCCTAGCATGCCTCTGAGAGGTATCTTCAACACACTTCCTCCCACCCAAAGACTCAGGTATAAATACATCTGCCAATAAATAAAAGAGGTATGATTTCTCCCCCTAAGGAAATTAAGCCAAAATATCGACTATATATTGACTTAGGCGTCGAAGGCTCTTCAACGAGAAAATCACCCTCGGTTCTATTCGTCGTAGAGTCTGTATTGTGCAGGTTCCCAACCGAGAAGATCCCTATGTGGAGGGGAGATCGCATGCCACCTCACTGTTGAAGTTTTCGGTAACAAAAACTTTAATCGTGAATTTTCATTCATATATGAATTATTTACTTTTAGTTGTAAAAAATGCAAGACATAATTATTATCAAAATGATGGAAAAATAATAATTATGTGAGTTGGTGTAAAGATGTTTAAGTAATCAAGTTAATCATTCTGGATAAATACTTCAAAACAAGAAGACTAAGTGCTATATAAAAAAGAAGAAGACCAAATGATTTATAAAATAAATAAATAAACCATAAATAATAAAAGTAATAATGGGTCATTTAACAATGAAAAAACTGTTCATTGATGCAATAGTGAGGCTTTTAATATGATTCATTTATTTGTTTAACATTAAATATAAAAAATTGTTATTGAAAAGTCTTAACTACTAGATACAAAAATTGGGTATAAAAGGGACAAGGTTAAAGTAGTGAAGCAATTTAAAAGGAAGAAATTTTGAGAAATTTGCACAAAATTTAGATTCTCACAATAAAAATGTAAAAACTTCAATGTAATAGCTTCATAGTAAGGAAAACTCATGTAATAATTTTCTTTTATGTGAAGATTTAGTTTATATCTTATCATTTTTAGCACATAACTTATATCTTGTATGAAGAAAAACTATTTGATTAGCAAATTAAAATTTCATATTTTACTCAATTAGTAATATCGCAAGAAGAATTTCTCTTTGTTTGTATTATACCACTTATTTTTTACACAGAACTTATATCATGTATGAAGAACAACATTTTGATGAGCTAATAAAAAATTACTTATTTTGCTCAATTACTATTATTATAAGAAGATTTTTTTTATTTTGCTCAATTTTCATTTTAGAGTCATATCCAAAAGGCCGTCGACTAAGTAACATTACTTTCATTTATTTCTCATATAATTTGTAAGTTTGATAATATGCATAATTAATGCATAAGAAGATTCAAATATCAAATCCGTGTCTAAAAATGGAAAGAAACATGACAAATGTGGGGAAATAATGAAGGTCTTCTCTCTCTGGGTGAAAAACTAAAGTCTCTCAAAATACATGGGTATAAAAATACGAAGAAAATTTTATTGATAAAGTTAGCATTCTGGTAAAACTGCATACTCAATTTTTTACTACCTAAACTATCATAATCTTCTTCTTCCTCATCTTCTTCTATCTTTCTCTGATTTTTGTGCCCTAACAAGATATTGTTGATCTTATTCCGCTGGACATTTTACTTACCTAAACTATCCCCATATTCTTCTTTATCACATTCTTCTATCACCTTTTTTTGTTGGACATATTGTTCTCAAAGTATGTGTTTAGACATTTTTAATATGAAATTATATTTTTCTTATAATTGTTCTTTTGAATTATTGTTGAATCATTTATATATAAATATCTAAAAATTCTATATTCATTAATGAGACTATGATCTTGTATAAGTATGAAAAGATTAAGATCATATATAATAAATAAAATAGTCCACAACATATTAAAGTATTGAATCTTTAATGAATGGTTGCTAGTACGGTTTACTAAGCATTATGAATACATGTGATCTAAATATGGATCATTGATGTGGATAAATATCTTAGTGAATGGACTTTATATAATTAGATTATATAGGACAAGATCGATATTGATTAATATCTTTATTAACTTACCATTTATAAAAAAAATTTAATATACATCATAACTGATTATCATATATAGATCAGTCTGAATCCTGAGCAGTCATGAACTTATTAAGGTTTGTTTATATAACATGCTAGTGACTTTTGTTTTGAAGATTCAGTGACATGGATGACTGAGAACATGATCTTACAAGATTTAGAATCCAAGCTTTCCTAACAGATCGTATATTTATTCCTTTAAGTGTTAATTTTGAAATTGAATGGTTATTGAGCTCAAATTTATTATACGATTATAAATTGACCATTCACTAATTAATTAATGATATTTAAGGATCAAGAGATAATTAGAAGGGTAAAACAATAATTTTGATTAGCTCTAATTTACGAACCAATAATTGGAGGACATAACTATATGAAGTGATTATATAAATTGACTACACGAGAATACTTTATAAATATATTCTGTAATTACTAATAGTGCAATTTCATATTTATAGTGGAGTAATAATGGAATTATTTAATTAAAAAATTTAATTAATAATCTGATTTATTGAAACTTAGAATTATGGGTCCATGATCTCCAAGTCACCTCTATACTACACCGTCTAAGCTGTGAATATTTCTGGACATGAGAAAAATACTAACTTACGATAGGAATTAAATTTACAGGGCAAATATATAATTATGAGATAATTATATGTATTTAATTAATTGATTATATTATTAATGTAATTTTCAAAAATTATAGTTAAGTAATTTTATGTTGATCGTAAGTGAGACAATGATTTGATTTGATTTATCTATTCTGTTAATTAACAGATAAGATAATTGATTGAGAGATCAGATAAGTTAATTTTGAATCAATTGATATCTAGATATTTATTTGATTAAAATAGATAATAAATTTAGAAAATTGTCATGTGACATATTAGACTGTCACATGTCAATCAGTGATTTTGAATCAGAGATTGACATGGACTACTGTAGTGCCACGTGGCACTACAATGAACATGTGGCACTACCGTGGACACGTGACACACTGTAGCTTTTCACGGCACACTTAAATGCCATGCGGCACTGTAGTGTTGTTTAATTATAGTGGGTCCCACTACATGCCACATTTGTAATTAATTAATTAATTTGTGTAAATCCCTAAAAATCTTATGAGCATTGACCTAGAACATATGTATTGATATTATTCTATTGGTCTCAGTGCTGCAACTGCAATGAATGTGCAATTGTGTGATTAAAGATAAATAAAAAAGCTATATGAGTTTTCCTAATTCTATCAGAGTTTTGTCTCACAATAGTCCTTCTCTGAAATCTCTAGATCTCACGTGTTGAGTACATCTAGAGACAGAAAAGTGTCTTTGATTTATTCTACGTCCCCACACACGTCCTAGTCTGTTTCAAGATTCACTTGAAAGATCTTGGGGTGAATCTCGCAGTCTGTTGTTCGTGAGATTACAAGTTCGTTGTTTGCAATGACACTTGATTGACTGCAAGATATATAATTCATATCTTTGTATGTCTTAGATTTAGTGCAAAAAAATATAATGGACCGATCTGAAAAAGTATTTTTCAATTAAAAAGTTTTCATCTTTGGGATCCGTGACGATGCGATCGTTTACGTTTTATAATTTTTTTGTAAAACACCACCACGCCCTCCGCCACGCATCACCACGGATTCCAACAATTAGTATCAGAGCAGTCTTTATATATGTACACATAAATGTTGTGTGGGTTTCTTACGTTATTCATTATATATGTTGATATATATGAATCAATGGATGGTTATGCTCTTTGAATGCATGCATGATGATGAATCATTAATTGTATGGTGACTTTTAGGTTAGGCTTTGTTCTTTAATTTTCTTTAAATCTTGTGTAATCTGATTGGGGTGTAGGAATTTTGCATTTTTTATTTTGAATCTCATGATGTAAAAATTCCGTACGCGAGAAGATGAAAAATGCACGAGACAAACAGGGAGAATAAAAGAGAAATAGGAATTCAGAATTCCAGTTTCGACACCAGTAAAGTGGTTGCCAGCATTGGCGCCGCCAACTTTCCAGGGGCAGTGGCGCCTGCGGTGGTGTTTTCGTGAGGGACATCGATGGTTAGACAGATGGTGAAAATAAGGTGGCAGCGCGGCAGTGGGAATGTCCCACTACCACCATCGACGACGATCTTTGTGATTGTCAGGTTTTGTTTCGCAGATCCCTGATACCGTGTTGCCCTATCCCTGCGATGCTTCGCAAAAACCCTAATCCTATCATTTATATTTTAAATTTGAAATTTTGAAATTTTAAAAGGATTGTTTTCCATTTTAATTTTTTGAAAATTAAAATTAATTGATTGGGTTTGACCTAAGATTAATGAGTCATCAAATTATTTTTTGACTAATCAAATTCAATTTATTTGAAAAGATAATTAATGAGATTTTTTAATTAGAAAATATAGTTTATCCTAATGAAAAGAGTTTTGATCAAAGCTTAAATATTATGAAGATTGGCCTATGGTAGAAGGAACTATTTTAGAATTATGCAATCTTATAGTCCTCTTTGTAATCATTTCTATTTTTCAAATGTTATAATTTAAAAATACTCAATAGTCACTCGGTTCATCATTCATTTATTTATTCATTTATTGTATTTATTTAAATATTTATTTATTGATTTGATTGATAACATGATCGCGCATTAGTCGATCACATTTCATACATGAAACCCCACATATTTTTATTTAATCATGCATCTCATCAGTAGAAAAATGATCTATTAGGACTCTTCTAATATGTTTATATGAATTGTTCTAGGAAATCAATTCCATGTAAATTACTAAGTTTTAATTAGTTAAACTTGGTAATCACACCACGCTAAAGACCTTGATAATCTTTAGGATAACCAACTTTATTAAAAGAGTTTTATTAAAGTTTGATGAATGTAATTAATTACTTTTTCTAAGTTTACCAAATTTTGACTTAGGCTTTTTAGAAGGTTAAATGAACTTAGACCAATAGGATTGGATTAATAATTAATTTTACATTCATAGAGTATTTTAACTAGTAATTAATTTAGAATTAATTGATTAGTTAAATATAAACACATTAATTATAAAATAGTGAGTGAGAGAATGTTGACATGTCAATATAACATATGATTTCCATTATTAGTACAATACCGTGAGATACAGAGAGGACCTCGAGATGACTTTGTTTTCATTCCCCTAAGGAAGGTTCCGAACTGTATCAATATGAAGGTTGAACTTCTTAAGAAGATATGATTAAGTGATGTAGTTTAGACTTGACCGACCCTAATGCGGCATATTCCAAATCAAGTCATAGAATTTGAAATAATGGGTTATGCTCACAAAGTCACAATTAAGTTTTGAGTGGATAATTGTGACTTGACAAAATTAGCGATGCTTTATTGTTAAAAGAGAAAATATGAGATATTTTGAGTTTTAATTAATAAGGATGATAATGTCTCATAAACAGTTTAAATTTAATCTGGCTGACCCTAATGCAACATGTTAATTATTAGATTGTCATATCATGGATTAGTAATTGTTAAGTTTATGTGTTTGATATGTTGCATTCATGCATCACTTTTACTTTCTGAATTTCTTGATATTTATTTCAATTATATCAAATTATGTATGTTTTATTTTTCAGTTATTATGATGTCTACCATGGGCAACCTTATTATTGCTTTACTTGCGCTTGAAAAACTTAATGGTGATAACTTCATAAGATGGAAGTCAAATTTAAATTTGATGCTAATATGTGAGAACCATAAGTTTTCTTGCTGATGAATGTACTGAGGAGCCCGTTTCCAATGCCCCTAAGAATGTTAAGGGCAAGTTTGATGCTTAGATTATGTCCAATGACAAAGCTAATTGCTACATGCTTGTGAGTATGAATGATGTTCTGAGAACCGAGCATGAAAGTATGGAAACTGCCTATGAGATTATGGAATCTCTTCAGGTGATGTTTGGGTAGCAGTCTGATGAAAGTCCTCATGCGGCTACTAGGAGCTACATGACTATTAAGATGAAGAAAGTTATTTCTGTGCATGGAAATGTTTTGATATGATCAACATAATGCATGAGGTAGAAGTACATGAGGCTACCATTGATGAACGAACTCAAGTAAGTATTATACTCGAGTCACTCACACCTGCTTTTTCTACTTTCACCACCAACTATGTTATGAACAAGTTGAAATTCAACATGCCCCAATTATTGAATGAGCTGCAGACTTTTGAGTCACTCAACAAAAGTATGATAAAAAAGGATGAGGTAAATGTTGCTGAGTAAAAGCCTTCTTCCAATGTTAGTAAGAACAACAAAGAAAGAAGAACAATGGTAAGGACAAGAGTAAGAACAAAAGAGAAAATAAAGTCAAAAAGTCACCCAAGGCCAAGAAGAACAAAAAAAAAACCCAAGGGAAAGTGTTTCCACTGCGAAGTTGAAGGTCACTAGAAGAGAAACTGTAGCAAGTATCTCTTCGAGCTGAAAAAAGGAAGGTAAATGTGATTTACTTGTACTTGAAGCTTGTTTAGTGGAATATGATTTGTCATCTTGGATATTGAATTCAGGAGTCAGTAACCATCTATGTTCTTCTTTGCAGATGCTTGATTTGTTAAGGGAGCTGGCTGATGGCGAGGTGATAATGAGAGTTGGTAGTGGTGCGCTCGTGTCAAAAAAAGTATTGGGGACAATCCACTTAGGCTTTGGAAATAATTTTATTGTTTTGAACAATGTTTATTTTATTCCTGATTTTTCATGAAATTTGATTTCCTTATCGGTACTTCATGAACAATTATTTGGTATTTCTTTTATTAATAAATAAAAGATTTGGACATAGTCACTGGAAGTTAACATCTGTTAAACTCCATCCTCATGTCCATCCTCATGTCATCTTCTATGTTCACTATTACAGCAAAACTGGTTGGAGACCAATTACAAATCTATTGAGAGCCCTCTAATCCAAAGATTTGGACGTAGTCACTGAAGTTGTATTTTTGTGACAAAATTTGTCAAGTTTGCCAGGGTCAGTACATAATGAGTCTTCTTTGTCAGAAATGAAAAAAAAAAGCTTCTAGTTTGGTTTTTCGAAAAATTCTACAATGCTTCCCAGCATTGATGCTGGGCCATTGTGGCCATTGGATTGCTTTTGGACCAATTCGGGTCACACAAGGTCCAGCCAGTCACTTATAGAAAATTTTAAACTTTGTTTTTTTTCGGTTCACCAAATATCTATTGGGGTTCACCAAATATCTATTGGGGTTCACCAAATATGTATTGGGGTTCATCAAATAAGTACAAAATTAATAATTCTTGAAGGGGTTCACCAAAAATGTACAGGGGTTCCCAAATATGTACATGAGTTCACCAAATATGTACTGAGGTTCACCAAATATGTACTGAGCTCGGATATTAAAATCTTCAAACCCGGGCTGTTATGGGTGTTGTTCCGAGCTCCAATAGTGTGGCAACACGTGTTACACCACCTCGAGAAGATTATGAAAAAGGAAAGTTTCCAATGAGAAGAACCAACATCGAATGGTCAGCCTCAAGGAAGTTCGGGTTGCATATACCCGAGCATGAATAAGAGATCAAAACTCATGAAGAGAGCTCGAATAGTATCGAGCACAATGCCATTAATTCCCGATGAAAGTAGCATTCAACAGGTCCAGTCGTCATGACAAGATGTTAGGATAGCCTCGTCTGGTCATTTCAACATTTAACGCAGAACGCCTTATGTCAAGGTCACCTCACTTATGTCCAATCGAAGACAAACATCGTGTCTTGTGAGACTTCCCAGCACGCCTCCGAGCGGCTTCTTCGACATGCTTCCTCCCACCTAAGATCCATGTTTAAATATATCTATTGACAAATAGAAGAGGTATGTCATCTCTCCGTTAAGGAAATTATGTCAAAATATCGGCCAAATACTGACTTAGGCATCGAAGGCTCTTCGATGAAGAAACCACCCCTGGTTCTCTTCATCTTAGAGTTCTTCGTTTATCTTCTGCAGACGTTGAGGTCATAAAGAGTTCCAGTTAAAGGGAGGGACACATATAATTAACATCATCGTTGTCGATTCCTCCGTCCAGGAGGACGGTTACGCTTGGCACGGGAGACAAACAACCATTCTGTTGAAGTTTTTGGCAAAAACAGTAACGTTAGTGCTAATAGTGTATTAAAATTTGATAGACTAAAGTGTCTATTTTTAAAGCTTATGGACTAAATTTAATTTTCCCAAATTTTGAAGGTGTCAATGGATTTTATCTGTTTCTTTAACGAAAAATAGCAAGCAACATAATTCTGTATGTTACTGAAAATTGAGCACATAGATAAACTTAAATGCCATGTTTTGGAAAGAAAACTAATTTATACGGAAGAGAACAAGATAATAAACTCAAAATTTTACAGGAATAATTATAGACCAACTAAGTGATTGATCAAGTTTAAACGATCAATTATTGCGCGTTAGTCATTTATAGAGTGATGTTCTATAATTCATTAAAATAATTTAATAAATTAATATATTAATAATTAATGTATCACTTGATGACTTAAACATGATTAATATTATAGAACTGCTGATTGAGAAAGATGACAAAAGGCACAAAATCAGGTGTGACGCAAGTTTGGCTATTTGAAAGTGAGAGAAAAAGCACAGTACAAATGATCTTTTGGGGGAATTTCTGGGTTTAATGTGATTTTTAAAAAAAATTATGGATATAAGGTATTTTTGAAACTAATTGCAAAACTAAGATGGATTTGGCCATGTCGGAAGGCGTCTTTTCAAAAGACGCATGCAGTGCAAAAGCTCGCACCTGCATATAAAAATCATCAACAACTTAATCTGCATACAAAAATCATCCGTCCTGCAGAACATTTTATGACTTTACCGCACATTCTCAATGAACATATTACATCTTTAACAAATTTTATGACTTTACATTTTATATTATTCTACAAAAATCTAAATACAAAAAATATAAATCAATCACGTTCCACACGGTGGTCGTCTTCTCATTTTTCTTGGGCATCTTTCATATGTTTGTAATTGGGTTACTTGTGATGATGGACCTTCCTCCATAATAGCTGCTACACTTTATTCCTCTACAATAAGTGGCGGGTCTTCCTCCACAATATGTGGGCCTTCATCTACAATAGGAGTATCTTCCACAATAGGCGAGTTTCGGGAACGTCTTCTACCTCTTCCTTCAGGAGCACCAGCTCGTCCTCCTTTACGTCGTTGAGGTTGATGAAATGGTTTAGAAATGGAACCAAGTTGAGTCACTGACTCACCTCCAAATGTATAAAAAAATGGCGGTGTGTATGGCGAAATGGCAGTAAACTTTGGCCACATCGACGGCGAACGACGGCGGGGAAGGGTGTTGACGGCGGGCTGATGGGCTTTTTGTTTGCAAAATGGCATAACTCTGCTTTCTATATTACGATCTTTTAAAGGTATCATTGAAGACGTCTTTATAAAAGACGTCTTCTACGTGGCCTCATTTGTGGTCACGCCACCACGAAGTCGTGTTTGCAAAAGACGTCTTCGTCTTAGATATACCATTTCACCTAACTTTTGGAATTTGTTTCAAAAGTACTATATTTTAATTATTTTTCTTCAAATATACTGTAGAATACTCAAAAGACATGATCTTTTGTCCTTGCATGTTATTTTTAAAATGGTTATTTAAGTTTTAAACTAAACAATTCGGTAATCTAATTTAACAAAACGGTTTATGTGTCATCTTAAACCCTAACAATTTTATCACTCATTCATTGTTTAGATTTTGAATTCATCAATATTTCTGTTTTCTTATTTTTCTATGACACATTCATATTTTTAATAGACACATTCATGATTACAATCATCAATATTTCTGTTTTCTTAAAATGTAATACAAGTTAACTTATTCACCTATTTTTTTTATTTAATAAAAAGTACACTGACACCCCCTGAGATTTGTCTAAAAGACACAAACCTCCTCTCTAGTTTCAGAAAAAGTACATAAGTCCAATCCGTTATAAAAGGGGTTAATTTTTAAGTGAAATGATCAAAATAGCCTTAAGTTACCCGACCCACCAAACCCCTCAAACCAAGGTGATTTCCTTCAAACCCGCGACTCACCCCCAATCTCTCCCGCGATTTCCCTTCCCACGAACCCTAAAATTCAGCAAAAAAATTCAGTCGTGTAGGTCGAAATCAAAAAAAGAGAATCAAAAGCAAGGGAAGAGAGGGGTAGAGGCTGAGGTATTTTCCATTCTTTCTTCTTTTCCCCGAATACCAAATCTGAAAATTCGTTGAGCTATTTTTCATTTGTTTTTCTAAGTTGTTCTGCATTCTTTGTTAACCCAAACGATTTTGTGCGTCTTCAGAGTTTGTGAATAATTTAAGTTCAGGCACAGTGAGATGTGCTAATTCCAAGAAGTTCAGACACAATAAAAGGGGTTGCCAACGTGCTCCGGTGAATATCAGGGTACGACGCAAAGGTAGCTCACAAGGACCAAATGTTGCCACTAGATCTGTAACTAGATCTACACCTAGTATCAGCACTGCTTAAGAGAAAGCTAGAGTAAGGATGGAGGCTAGAAGACTAAAAAAGGCATAAATTCTTTGCTTACTGTTTTACTTTGATTCTTGTAACTATGAAAAGAATGGTTTTTCTGCTTGCTTACTGTTTTTCTAGTTTATGATGTTTTGAAGAGAGAGAGAATGATTTTTCTACTTTGCTTACTATTTTTGGGTTTAGGATGTTTTGAAGAGAGAGAGAGAGAGAGAGAGATAGAGAGATGAAAGACATAGAGACGAGAGAGAGAATGGTTTTACTTTGCTTATTGTTTTACTTTGCTTACTGTTTTTCTGGTTTAGGATGGTAAGGTACTAGAGCTGTTTATTGTTTTACTAGGAGTAAGTTGAAGATGCATGAAAATGTAAATTAGGTGACAAATGCTAGGAGTAAGGAAGTGCAGTTTAGTGGATGTGTTATTGGTAGACTTCCTCTGATTTACTACTATGAATATGTCTACTGTTTTACTTTGCATACTATTTTATTTGGATTATGTTTACTGTAACTGTGATCATGTGAGTGTAATATTTGAATTATTGTTGTGCAGAAGAATAACACACCCATTCATGGGGGATGGGCAAGTTCAAGTCAAAGATAGATGTTTTCTTGTGGATTTTTTTAGAGGGGCAAGATGATAGGAAATAAGTTTTTTGTGGATTTTGTATGTGAAAATGTGATCTTTCAACACTCTAATTATTTTTTGTGGATTTTTTAATTATGGAAGGATGTGATCCTTTAACATTCTAATTATTTTTTGTGGATTTTATAATTATGGAAGGATGTCATCCTTTAACACTCTAATTATTTTTTTGTGGATTTTGTAACTATGCAAAGTATGTTGACATTGTGAAAAATATTTAGTTTAATGACAGGAAAGTATTATGTGTAGCTTACTTTATGTGTAATTCATTCTCTTAATATATCATTCCCCATATCATTTGCATAATATATATAGATTGAAAACTCAGAATGTGTAAACTTAAATATCCATAAACTTCATTAAACTCCAATATAAGTTTACATAGTATAACTCAAATTACATAATAAAAGCATGATTAAACTCACATAGTATAACTCAAATTATATAATAAAAGCATGATTAAACTCATATAGTTTGCATAATAAAATCACATTGCATAAATAATAAGGCATACGGTTAGAATTGTAAAAGAACACAATGCAAACTTGGAATAGAAATCTCATTTGTTTAAGCTCTTCCTTAAATTCCTTTAATTCCTTAACTGCGGAGATATCATTGTCTTTGTCCTTGTCTTCGATAACAAAATCGTTTATTTCAACGATCGACTTACACCATCCAAAAAACCCACATATGTTGTCGTCACAACAATAATATAACCTATGCTTGTTTTTATGAGACTTAGAAATCTTGACAACATCTCTTCTTCCGCACCGCATCTTTTATTAGTATATTGTAGCTCATCATGTGCAAAGCCATTGACACTTGAACTTGTCTAATTGTCTAAACATATCAAATAAGAGCAGCTAATTGTCAACACAAACAATCACCAATTCAGACTAAAAAAGGTCATAATAAAACAAAGCCAGATAACAGTTTAGCAATTAATTCAAACAAAGCTATATAATATGTATACGATCCCAATACCCCAATTTCTTCACCAATTTGAACCCAATCCCCCAATTTCTTCAACAATTAAGCAATTAATTGAGCCTTATAATCAATTAAAATCATAAATTTAGACTTATCTTCAAAGCCAGATCCTAATTAAATCAGAAAACAAAACTGAAAAACTTACCTAAATCGATGGAAAATTTACCCAAATAGGTGAGAAAACTAGAAAAACTTTACCCAAATGGGTGGAAAAACAAAAACAAATTACCTAAATCGTGAACTGGAAAAACTAACCCAAATCAGTAGTGCTTTGCCGTGGTGCTGTGGTGGTTCGCGGTGGTTTTGTGATGCTTCGCGGTGGGTTTATGATGATTCACGGTTGTTCCGTGATGCTTCGCGGCTGCTCCTCCTCCTTCTTCGCAACTCCTCTCTGTGATGCTTCGCTGCTCCTCTTTAGGGTTCTTTGCAACTCCTCTCTCATTCTTCAGTGATAGTTCTTTTATCAAATTTTTGGGTTATATCATTTAACCCGAAAATTTGATATAACCCGAAATTGATTGATATAACCTGCTTTGCTTACTGTTGATTAAGGGGAGTTTTGGTATCTAAAAAAAACTTAACGTCGTTAAAAAGTAAATTAACATTTTTTGGATTTTTTGTCCACAAAATAAAATGAAAAGGGAGGTCTGTATCTTTTCTAAAATTAAAGGGGGTGCACGTGTCTGTTAGACAAATCTCAGAAGATATTAGTGTACTTTTCCCATTTATTTACATGATTAAATTTTATAAATAGTTTGTAAGATCGATTTTTTATGATATTATATAATTAGAAATGTAAATATCTATAAGGACGAATTTTGATATCTTTTCTATACCATATAATTATTTTTAAACAATTATAATTTATTCATTAGTAATTAATGAAATGATATATGTAATATTTATGTCATTAGCTTAATGAAATTCATATGAATTTAGAGAAAGATATAAATCTATTTCGATAAGAAAAGCATCTTTTTAAAGATAATCATTTCTTATGAAAATGACAAGTTGATAAATAAAAGCATTTTTTACATTATTCAAAGAGTAATGCTTTATATAGTAGGTACAACTTAAATTATCAACTTCAATTTATTATCTTACTTTTTATACATTATACATTATGTTTGAGTATTAAAAACATCTAATATATAAAATAGCAAAAAAAATTATTATTGAAATTTTTATTTTTCACTATATTATTAATTTTATATACAATGTGCGATCCACGTTGTATGAATCTAGTATAGTTGAATGCAACATAATAAAAAAATAAAAAAATTCTTGTGACATCTCTTGTAGTTTACATAAATAACACAAATACCTCTTTAGTTTGAAAAATGACAAATAAATCAATTCTGTTAAAAATCTGTTAGTTCAGATGTGAAAATACAATTTTATCATTATAACTAATATGATCTAATCATTTTTCTAACCTGAAACATAAGTCGACCTGGGTTTTTTAGGATCAGGTGAATTGTTGTTTGAATATTAAAAGAAATTGATTTTAACATTTTTTAGGATGAAAATGTATATGTGTCATTTTTCAAACTAGATATGCGTGTGTCGTTTAAGCAAACTACATAAGACTAAAAGGGGAATTTTTGTTAAGAAAATACTCAAAGATGAGCTTGGAGCAAACATCTTGTACTTATTTAGTTATTTGGATAAAATGAATAGCAACTAACATTGGGAGGGTCCTCAGGGCTAGAGATTTGTAAGAAACCAACAGCAGAAGATTTGCAAACTTAAGTTGAGAAAGATGTAGAGAAAGAACTTCTGTATAACTTGGAGTACATATGCTAATTCCACCTGCCATTTAGTATTATGAACCCACGCACTCAACACACAAACTAGAAAGTCAAGATCTTTTTGTACAATCACTATTAGACCAACACAGGTTATTATGACTGAAAGAAAGCTGGGAAAATAGAGGAAGTGTTACTGAAAAATAGACTGAAGTATGAGGAATCACTGTTCTTAAATATAATTTCCATATTGTACATCTAGAATTCAATACTCTATAATTAGGTACTTTTATACGTGCACTTAAAAAGCCTATTTTACCCAAGGAAAAGAAAAGACTGATAACAAGTGGGATGTACATTAAACCTTGTCGTAACACTTCAACTAGTTTACATAGTTAATTTTTACAAAATGGCTAAATTTCTACTTTGTTTAGTTAGTACAAAGACCTACCAGCAAGCACTTTTGCACAGATAAACCAAAGTTAATCTTAATCATGCCAACAAAGAAGCATAACAGTACATCTCCAAATAATATAAAGCCTTGCCCTTTGCTCTCTAATATGCTTTGAACATTGCTGCCATGATCTCAGCTTTGAACTCCTTAGTGAGATTGAGCTTGCTCCCATTTTCTCTCTCTGCTTAAAACATAACAAGAAAAGATGAAGAATCTATGACTGAGAGTTATTGAAAGGATGAAACTTGTGGTTTGAAGGGAGGCTAAAGGACTGAATTTATATGGAAATTTGAGATATGTGAGAAGAAATATGTGGTGGGTAGAAGAGTTGGGCTGCTGGGTGTGGGCCAATGAGGCAGAGGCAGCTTCTTCATTTCTACTTCCATTGTACAAGTTTGATTGCAAATGGAGTTTTTTTTAATTATTAGGATTTGTTCCCTTGACAAACCCCACTTGATAAGGACATGCCTTAGCTTCTTTCATTGATGTGGGTTCATCCTTGTCTAATATATATCCTCTTTCTACGTACTTTAATGATATTCCAAATTAGTTTGTCTAATATATATCCTCTTTCTTCTTGCATTGATGTGGGTTCATCCTTGTCTAATATATATCCTCTTTCTACGTACTTCAATTATTAGCACTCTTTTTTAATGATATTCCAAATTAGTTTGTCTACGCTAGTTAAGGATTTCACACTTGATTTCATTAGACTACAATTGGAAGGTGTCAACTCAACTAAATTCATTTAAGAATTTTACATTTTGGACCCTTGTTTCTCTTTTCTTTTAAAATAAATCATTATTTATCCATTTTATTTATGTTTACTGTCGATTTAGTCCCAGTAAAATTAAATCTTATTAATTTCATCTCTAAACTTTCAAAATCATTAGCAATTAACATCCTTGGACAAAATTTGTTAAAGGCCAAAACCCCATAATTAAGGAATTGCATGATCTCTTTGTTATGCATTATAAATCAAAGTGAGTTTCACAAGAGCCAACAAATGTCCACGCAAGACATTAATCTCTGGGACAGCCTTATCCTCAGATATACCTCAATCACGTGCATGTTGTCGTGCTATGTTCAAATGAAAATTGTCTTTGTCACTCCGACATGTCGGCCACTTTATCATTTTTGGACGTGACAAACCAGTTCAAAGTTTTTTTGACATTCAAACTCATCGTGAATAATTTTCAGACCCACATTCACTTCTTTTAGCCAACACCAGTAATGACCCCTCACTGTCCAAGCCATTAAAACCATTGAGAAATTGAAAAAAATAGGCCTTCTAATAAATGTTTTTTTCCGTATATATTTTCGCAATTTTCGAATTGATTATTTACGTCTAAATGTACTTATTGTTACTTGGAGTGTGAAAACTTGAACACTAAAAACTAATTACTTGTTTCTGGCTATTGAAATCTCTCATTCTCTGCATTGTGGTCGTCGTTACACAACCAATTTCCATATTCATAGGTCTTAATATCTCTTTATTCTGCACTAACTGTTACTGTTTCAGCTTAATCAGCTGATTGGTAATATTTTGACAAATTTTGTATTAATGAGATTTACTTAATGAAAGAATATTGTTATAAAATATTACAAGGTATAGCTGGTCACGGTATACACATGTTGGACCTTTACTCACCATTTTGAGGTTAGTGGGTTTGTAGCATGACACTTGTCTACATGTCGACATTCAAGACCCAAAAGATTCTGTTTAATGGGCCCAGCGCACGTGAGATGATATGTTCAGAAGCAGCAACAGTCAACGCTGTCACATACGCACGTATATAGCTGAGAACCTTATCTCATCACGCAATTTTTTAGAGACTTACAAAGCTAATAGATCGAACGATTCTGATCCGTTGTGATCCATCACTTGATGAATTGTGGACAAGTTTTACAGCACTGTACATCCATTCTACCATACCATAAAACTTCATGCCAAACTTCTTGTACCAGTCAAATCTTCTGAAAATATAGATTGGTAACTATATAAGCACAAAAACTGAAAAAAATTACTTAAGAATGATCGTTTTCTTACTCTATAATAAAAGAGAAGGTTTAGATGGGTGTGTGATTTTTTTTGGACAAATTTGCCTTGCTACTCTTCAGTTTCTTCTTTTTGCATTAGGGGCGTAAGAGTCATTTTCTTAGTTAAAAATATTAACCGAATTTCAATCGTAGGATTGTTTTGATCTGGACCGTTTATTTAATTATGAAGATAGATTTGAACGTTTAAGTATTTTAATCTGAGCCGTTCATTCACTCATATATATACTTATTTTTCTTTAGTTTTAGGGTTATTTGATTTCCTCTTCTTCTACTCTCATCGTCGCTGCTGCCATAGCCTAGGGTTTTCTGCGTCCACCTCTACCTCGCTCATTTTTTGTATCAAAGGCCTTACTCTGCTTCATCGAACATGTTATATGTCTTTTTATGTTTTTTTAATCTCTTTTCAGACTAAGAATCAACACGAACTGAGTTAAAAATTATTGATCCCGTAACCTTTGAGATCTGTCTTCCAACACGATTTTCTTGAGTTTGTTGGGTAGATTTTCTTTCCGTCGTCGCTTCTGATTGTTTTTGTTCCACTCTTGTTCAAGATCGGTTTTGGACGAAACTGGGATAAAAACAATAGATTTAGAACTTTAGGTATTGCATAACTATAGTTATGCCACCACTTAATTTGGGTTTTTTTTTCATTTTCTTGATTGAATGAGAGATGTTGTTTTATTGTCGTATTCGGCAGTGAGATAAGATTAATGTTTTTTTGTTGTTTTTTGGGTTTTGTATTCTGCTATAGCGGTAGTTTCTTGGGTATATCTTCAACAAATTGTTGTTTTTTTTCTTCATTTGCTTGGCTGTTTGTGGTTGTCTTTGGTAATAAGGGTCAGTTTAGTTGAATTTGTGTTTTCTGAGTCAGAATAAACGACTGCATATTTGATTAGATTGGGTCCATGTGCCTTCACGTTTATGAATCTGTCGTGGAAGTGCATGCACAGAGGATTGAGTTATTGAGTTTTTGATGGGATGGCCAGTCACCTGTATTCATATGTTTAGTTTTGTGTCTTTACGTTGGCTGTTATATTTGGTTGTTAGAGGTGATAATGATTATCTTATCTGATATTTTTAATTCCTCTATATATATGTGTGTCTATTAATGATGTTTATTGTGTGGATTTTAATAGATAATGGCCTAATTTCTGTCTCTTTTTTCTCTCTATTTTACTTCATATTTTTCTTCTGTTATTTTGAATCTCTTCGGGCAGTAAAAGAGTTGAAGAGGATGGTCGATTGGTGATTGTTGCTGCTGGAGACAAAGTAAACTTGTAGTGTATAGAATTTTTGCTTGTTGGCTGTTGGATTCGGTTGTTAGATGTAAAGATGATTAACTTTAGTTCTGAATTGAAGGTGAGTGATTTAGTTAATTCTTAGTTTGATATGGATTTTTTTATCTATTATAGCTTTGAATGGATTAGAATACTTGGATTATTTGATTTTTTTTTTCTGGTATTTATGTTTTGTAAATGTTTTCGCGTCATATGAGGTATTGAGCGTAATAATTTTATTGATGCTTAACCTGAGATTGACTAAATAACGTATCTGTCTATTTAATTTATGATGATGTTGTTAAGAAACTCATAAAGCCAATACTATTAGCAAAAATTATCAAATAAAGTACTACTATGCAATCTAAGAATTGGAGACAACTTAATGGTCATTATCCAATTGGATTTAATTAGCATAGTAAGATCAGTTGCAAAGAGTATAACATAACTGGGTTTTCATCAATTATCGTAGTCTCGAAGTAAATTGTGAAGGGTAATTTTGTCTTTAGGTCATTGCATACAACAAGCCTCTACCTGTTATGTTTTCGTTTACAGTTTGTAATATTTCTCTGTACTGTTTTATTATCGAGACTGTAATTTCTGGTTTCACAATACAAGTACTTAATTTCGAGTTGTTCTATCTACTACCATTCAACATCTTCATCAGAAAAATTCCAGTTTGTTGCTCCAATTGTACGCTTAAGTACGACTGGACACAAGACACATGAGAATTAAATCTTTTATGCATTCTTTCTTTGTCAAGCTTTAACTATTTGTTCAATAATTGGCAATTGCTTGTGTTTTTCCCTTTGTTACTTCACTTTTATGTTACTGAAAATATTGTAGTACTTGGTCGTGATGTTGGTAGAATGGTGAGTGACTTAGGTTTTAACTGATGTTTGGTTGTTGTACAATCATTCTCTTGATTTACTATAATGCTTGGTGATTGATTCATGCATAATTTTATTTAATTCCAACCATTGTGGTGCAGAAGTAGAAGTTTAAAAATTGTATCTGAATATTATATTGTTTTATGATGGTGAGTTACAGCTCTTTTCGACCTCGACCTTTAGCTTTTAATACATTTTTGCACGATTTTGTGTTGATCCAGCATAAGATCTTCTTTACTACAGAAGATGATGAATCCATGTCACATTCATCATATCTGAGATATGATACTTGGTGTTTCTCTAATATGCTTTCTTGGTTTAGTTACTTTTTGATTGAATGTTTGGATGCTGTAATTATTGATGACTGATCTTAATTCCATACTCCTACGCACGAGTAATTATTGCTACTTACTCGTGTAATTGTGGGGTATGTTTATTTCAATACTTATAGTAATTTTCCTACTGACAAGATCCTTAGTCAATATGTTTGCGAATTGAATATTGAATGAATACGAAGATTCAATCAAGAAAAAGAATGAAGAATTCAAAGAATGGTTCATATATTTCCATTGATATGTTTCACAGGCTTCAAGAGAAGGTATAATTGTGACGCTACATCCGACATATTAGTTTTTGAACTGTTCCATGACATTCGTTCTGGGTTTTGTAGGTTGCATATTGTATTTGAGTGTATCCATTTTTGACGATGAATAGATAGTCGAGGATCCAATCTTTGATTGCAATAATTGCAGCGTAAAGCACTTTCTTTGTAGGTTTTATACATCAATTTAGCGACATGGTATGATTTTTTAAATTTAATTGCATTATTAAGTAGTGCAATTCATCACTTAGACCTTTTTGTCTGTTCCATTCCTTTTCTTTTTGCGTAGTTTCCTATCTACAGTTGTTTTCCTTTTTGGGATTCATCAATGATGCTTGACAATGGTTAATAATCTAGAGTTTTGGGTCTTAGGTCATCAATTTCATGTGTAGTTATATGTTCTCTAATGGGACTGTTGGGCTTGTTACCAAACCGGGCATCGAGTTTACTTTTGAGAATGTTGATCGAGAGCTCATTGTCGGTAAATGCACTTGAGACTGCTTGTTCTCACTTGTTGAAGGTGAAGTTTCACCCTTTTTTGTTTGACATAGATATCAATTATCTTCTTGTACGAATAACTTCCAATAAATTTACTCCTCCACAGAACTTGTCTTGGTTACTTACTTTTCATGTTTAAAAAATGGCATACCTTTAATTTTTGGATTTCTATCTATTTTCAGTACCATACAATACGAAATATGTTGTTCATGGCGATGAGCGAGTTTAGAAAAGTACAAATATAGCTACTTACTACTAGATTACGCCTTACATTTTGTAAGTCATATTTATAGCAGGCATCTAATGGCTTTTTTATTATGGCGATATGTTTTAACATATTCCATACAATATATAATTCTTTTATGCACGAACTGCAAAAGGGAAGAAAATACGAAAAAATTTAATTGACACCTATTTTTTGACATGACTATTATAAAGTTTGTAGTCTGATCATTGTTTCCTTATAATGTCATTACTACCTGAGAAAGTACTAGAAAGACCAATAAGATTCTGCCCCTCTTTGTTTTTTACAATCTTAAAGTATAGTGACTGCCTTGTTTTTATCAAGTTTACGTTTAATTTCTATGTTCAAAATTTTTTTGTCAAAAAGACGTGAGCTTTTAAATTAAGAGGTGATCCTAAGTTATTCAAATTCAATCATGCTAGAGCCATGTCACGCCTTGTCCTCTCTTCGACAATGGCGACTATTTCAGAATAGACAGGATTTTTTGCATCATTTTTGCTTTATTAAGTCCTCTGAAATTGTAATTTATGGTCTGTTTGACAGCAATTATTTTAGATTTTTTGATGTTCCTACTTCAACGATTGATGTATATTTCTTCTTCTGTTTGGCGGTGAGGTCAGACTAATGAATTTTTGTTTTCTTTGTTTATTTGTTTGGTTGGTTGCGGTGGTTTTTGTTTTCTTGGGTAACAACAAATTATTTTTGAGGTTTTGTATTGCGGCTCTTATAGATTAGCACAGAGATAAGTTTAGTTTGATTTTTCTTCTTCCTTATCTTGTCTTCTGTGTTTTCTCAGTTAAAATAAATGGATGTATGTTTGATCATGTGGTGCTCATGTGCCTTCACGTTTGTGATTCTGTCATGGAAGTGCATGAAGAGAGGATCGAATTGTTGAGTTTCTGAGGGAGTGAGAAATCACGTGTATTCAGATGTTGAGCTTTGTGTCTTAACGTTGGCTGTTGGATATACTTGTCAGAGGTAACGATGACTATCTTATCTGATATTCTCAGTTCATCTATATATATAGTATCTACTGATGATGTAAATTATGTGGATGTCAATAGATAATAGCACAAGTTGTGTGTCTCTTTTTCAGTCTACTTTACTCCATACCTTCGTTCTATAATTTAAGCTTCCTGTTTCGGTGGCAAAAGATATGCAGAAGATGGTCAATTAGTGATCTAAGTTGTTGGAGAAAAGGTAAAGTTGTAGTGTATAAAATTTTTACTTTTTGGTTGTTGGATTTGGTTTTCAGAGGTGATGATGATTATTTTATTTGATATTCTGAATTTATATATATATATATTTGTCTCTTAATGGGTTAAACAATGGACATATATCTCTTTCTATCTTGTTTCTTTCAACCTACATAATTAGCATTTGTCACTCACTGCAATCTCTTGATGATCAAAGGATGTATTGTTGTGCTATCAATGTGCTAAAGGTTTGATCAATCAGTGGAGAAGACATTAAGGCAACTTTAAGAATACACGATCATCTGCTCATCTTCACGCTCATCGTTACGACAAATTCAACATCAATTTCATTTTTTAAAGTTTTTTTTGGGTTCTAGGAAATAACTTTCATTCTGTCAAAGGATGCATAGCAACATACATGGAAGATGTAAGATATGAAGACTTACCATTTACTCATCCATGGTTGAATTTTTTTTTTGCTTATTTAAGGTTGTCGGCATCTTCACTTTCCCATCCTTTAGAGAGTATTTGAAACCTCCTAATTTTGGGGGTTTTAATTCTTAAAATATTCATTTCTCTTATATGTACCTATTCAATTGTAAATGTACATTTGGAAAGTTAAATGTTTAATACCTGAAAATTTAATCATTATGTATTTGTGTAGCAAAACACACATTATATTTTATTAGATATTTTTCTTTCTCACAATCATACAATTTTATTCTAAAAGTAATTTGATACAATCCCGTCTATGTAGAAAACTGTATAAAAGAAAAATATTCTTGATTAAGGGATTCGATGATCATGTTATAAATTAACATTTAATTGACTATTGACTAAATAAGTAGCTTGAAATAGTAGAAAAATGTTAACAAAATTAAGTGCATAGTAATTTTATTTGTATCCTTTTCATACATAATAAAAAAGTTAAACAGATTTTTCGGAGGCCTCAACTTCAAAAAATGCATGATTATTAACTTCAGAATTCAATATTACTAAAAAAAAATTAAATAATCCAGGAACAGTAAGAAAATGTGTCTATAATATAATGTTGTACAAACATCTATGACTAGATTAGCCATGTTCGTATTAAAAAAATTATGAAACATTGG
The DNA here is from genome assembly GCA_003255025.1 of Datisca glomerata. NCBI lineage: Eukaryota > Viridiplantae > Streptophyta > Magnoliopsida > Cucurbitales > Datiscaceae > Datisca > Datisca glomerata. The sequence continues at coordinate 2,472,194 of QANY01000261.1, read as the reverse complement.
GTTTTTTCTTATGTACGTGTATATATAATAACGTAATTATTGATTTTTAATGAATCAGAAAAATATTTATTCGTCAGCCAGTCAAACATAAGCACTTTCTTCTGTCTACATTTTCTTGATAACATTGCAGCTATAATCTTGTTAGTTGATAATCATATTGAAGTTGGAATTTGATGTCTAGAGTTTGTTGACCATACTTTCACCTTGAATATTGCTGTGTTACAGACTTGCCAAAGGTTCGACCAATCAGTGGAGAAGACATTGAGGAGGTCTTAAAGAATACACGACCATCTGCTCATCTTCACACTTATCGTGACGAGAAACTCAACGCTGATTACGGTAGTAATTTACTTACATGTATACACATCTTATTTCTTTTTGGACAATGTTTTTTTATGGTTGTTTCCAGTTTTGAACATTTGCATTTATTATTCCAATTACAAAAAATATTGGACAGTGTTAATCTTCTTGAAATTCAATAACTTAAGGTATTTTTTTAGTCTTTCGTTGTTATCATATTGGATGTAACATAGGTTGTGAGATATGATTGATTAGTAACATTTTATTTACAATTGGTGTTTGATTACAATTATTATTAGTACTATATAGTATTTGATTATTTAAATTCTATAATACTTGATCTTTATTTACTTAATCTTTTATTATTATTTTCTTTGCTTTCCATTGTATTCGTTTTGATTTTTACACATATATGATTTTTAATCATTTTCTGAAAGTTTTAATGCTTTTTTTCTTTGTATCGAGTCATATACAAAAAAAAGTTACAACAACTAGCACAGATAAATATGTTCAATATGTCATTGTATGCACCTATTAAAGAAAGATCAGATCACGACCCGATGTTCAAAGTTAGAGTTAATTTTAACGATGAAATTTTTTAAAGCCCCTTCTATCACTCAACCTTAAGACAACAGAGCATTCTGTTGCTCGAGTAGCTCTTGAAATTCTCTCTACAAGAGCTTCCTCAAGATCTCTGACTACCAAAGTTCTCATAAGTACTTTTACTTTGAAAAAAAATTCTTGTATTTTTATAGTTACTTCTCTTCTTAATTTCAAATTTCAAATTTGTCATTGATGAAACTAAAGTTTACAAAAACATCCTCCAACAAGTTGTTCAAACGATTGGGTTGGACCTTCCCGTTTACAATACTCTAAGATCATGTCTTCATCATCTACCTATTTTTAGTTGTATTGTGGACGTGGTTAACATGACTTTTGAGGGTGAACCGACTACAACCAAAAGAGAAAGCTGAAAATAATGCTGTCATTTCTACCTGGTCCACCTTAAAAACAAGTCATACTCATACTTTCTATACTTCCACTTTATTCATTTATCATTTTCTTATTAATGTAAATATTTTTTTGATGTGCCAGATGTAACTGCAATATCAAATAGAAAAAAAAAACAGCATAATGAAGAAATGATAATGGAAGAGATCAATGTTTAGAGAATGACTTGTAGTTCTCGTAAAATGGATCTGTGTACCAACAGACTTGATTTTAATATAAATAAATAATTTCTACATTATGTAAATAAAATAGCAACACATTTATGTTATCTCTGTGCTTTAATAATATATATGTAAATAGTGTTCAGATATATATTAACTAATTTATTACAGATTATAATTATTATTTATCTCAACTTTCATTATATACATATATATATATATATATATTATATCGAAGCATACTATAATAACCGAGCACGTCGCATACTATTATAATCGAGCACCGGCTACCTAGTAATATTGTAAATAGGGTAGATTTTTTTAAGGATAATAATGATGTTATTAAAGTTTATTATTCCATCCCTGATAATATTAATTAGCTAATTATATTTGCAGCTTCTATTCTATTTTACGGGGAGATTTTTAAGTATTATTTATATGATAGGATCATTCTTACCAAAACTTTAAGAGGAAAAAAAAGAAATAATGATCATATTGATGACAAAAGTATTCTGGGCGTCAAACAATTATTCACTTGTGTCAGAGAAGCAAGATATAATAACAGATTTACTTACCTTTGAAATTGAATAAAAGTTAGAATCACTTTAACTAAAAATTATATGGAGAACAGAATAATCAAGAATTTAAATCTGATTAAAGTGTACAATTTCAAGAATTAAAATAAAAAACCATCATATTTAAAATAAGAATGATCATTTATATTTACTAATCAAATAATTAGAATCAAAATATATAACATTACTAAAATACCATTTCAAGAAAAATGTGTATTAATCTCTAGTCTATAATATAGGATTTTAAAGTATATTGAACTTTTTCATAGTTCATTTCAAATTAATAAAAAATACAAAATCACATTTCTAACTATTTACTAAGAATCTCAAACGAATCAATCAACAGAAACAACCTCAGTAATCTCAAACGAATCAAACAGAAACAACCTTAGTAATCTCAAACGAATCAATCAACAGAAACAACCTTGATAAAAAATGTGATACCCACTTAGAATCAAATTCTAAAATTATAGTAAACAATCAAAATGATCATTTATAATCAAATTCCACATAATCTTTCTAAAAGAATACGTGCCATAAATACCATAAGTAGAACAGATTTAAGGAAATTCTTCAATGATTGGGTCATAAGCAGAAATGCCTAAATGATTAATAATAATATAATATTAGTCATCTTCTATATTTTTATGTGCATACAAATAGAAAACTGCATATATAAAGGAACACGTAAACAACCGAGATTGCATTGGTAAGTACACTATTCAATATGCCCCATATGTATATATATATTTGATAAAATTCCTATGAAGGGCTTCCAAGAACTAAATTATGCTGAAAATTTGGGATGAAATACTTCTACACTACTGCAAAAAAAAAAGAAGGAAGACATAAATAACAGCCTAGAGTTAGTTACAGCTCTCTCATCATCTCTACAATAATTACCGGCTACCTGCCTGCATTTGCAGAAGTGAGGATATAATACATATGTACATATCTGCTATGTGGCCGTGCCTTGCGCCAGAACCTTCTTGCAAAGATTATGGCCATTTTGGCATCAACGACATTGCTCCTGAGAAATAACCACCTTTTTTAACAGGCAGTACAAACCAAAGTTTTAAAAAACATGTGCTTCTAAAATCAGGTCCTGTATATGCCATTACTAAGAAAACCAGAGCACTGTACCTAGTGGACTGTGATTATACTTGTTCATCGTGGCCGCCAAAAGCTTTGACCTGAAACACATTTTATACTATGAGCCTTTAAAGTTAAGCTATCTCGAGGTAATTTTCTGGTTTACTCATACTCCGACAGCTACTTTCATTACTTTTATTAACAAACCTTACAAATATCCCAAAAGTATATATTAACAAACCTCTGCTAGCCACTGGAATTGGACCATCAGAAGGCGGTCTGAAAGGCATGGGATTCCTATGGTCCATTCCTCGGGGGGGATATCTCCATCCTCGGCTAGAACTAGAAAAACCTGCTGGTTCACGTGGAGGTCCGCCATACCGACCTTGTTCACAGGATGATTTGCCTCGATCAGAATAGTGAGGACCTGATTTGAAGATAAAAAAAAATGTCACCATCAAGGTATAAAAAATTACAGTACACAACGACAAACCTTATAAATATCCCAATTAGTCCTCGAAATTATTACCAGGAAGAGGTCTGTGGAACCTCCAGCTCTCACGGAATTCATATGGACCAGGTCTCATTCTTTCATGCTCATTATAAAAGTTTTCCCTATCCATGTCCTCCCTGAAATGGTATCTACTAGAGTAGGATAGTGGTGGGGCCTCTCGATGAGGTTTTACACATTGATCTTCATTAACATAATAAAACTGATTCACAGGAGGCAAAGGAGGAGGAGGCGGCCGTAAGGGGTAACCCTTATTATGAGGACCAGAATCAGCTCGTTGAACATCATTTCCTGGCCGTACAGGGAAACCATTGTAAGTGTGAGTTGAAGAGTCACGCATCTGCTGCATCCGCTGCATCTGATGATCTTTGCATTCAGGATTAGGGTAATGCCCTGAATCACACATCCCACGTTGGTTATTTCTGGGTGGATTTGACTGCTCAGCTGCTGACTGAACTAAGTTACCCCTTACATTCTGCAGAACATATAGAGGAAAGCATCTCATGAGTTCAAACTTCTACCAAACTAAATTTACTAAAAAGAATACAAGGAAGAACAAAAGAGGAAAAGGGACGCACATGTGTCTCAACAAAATGATTTGACTCTATATCATTCCTATAAGGATCTGCTATAGAAATTGGAAGAACTGGAGGGGGAGGCGGTGGGGGAGGAGGCGGTGGAGGAGGGGAAGATGGTAGTGGTGGTGATGATGGTGGGACTTCCTGAGGTAATGGGGGTAAACTAGGAAGAGGAAGATGATGTTCAAACTGCCTAATCGAAGTATCTGGAGGATTTTCAACAGCAGTACTACAAGATGTACTCATTTCAATTTCACAAGGTGGAGCAACATCCTCCATTTCGAGCTCCCCATCTACATCTTCCAGGACATGCCTATGCTTTTCAACAATGGGGATCGTTTCATGTTCTTCATGAACTTGAGGATTATGCTCAGGAGTAACAGCCTCAAAAATTCCTCCATCAGAGTCACTCCCGTCTTCTTCATCCTTAAGCATGCGGGGCATACACAACCCAGCAAGCTGCAAACTTGAATTACTGCAGGGAATGAAACTCTCAGTGGATGGATTTCAAAGAGTATGTGTTAACCGAAGTAAAAGAAAATATTCTAACCTGCCATATTCGTCAACAAGCATACCCTCCATTTCCCTGAGAGGATCATCTAAAGACCTTTCGGTTCTTGATGAACGCCGAGAATATGCACCTCCAGAAGAACAGTTGAGATAATCTAGTTCTCGAATATGATGTCGAATTATGGATTCTGAAAGAACTCCTCTTTGCAACCAAAGCCTCAGAACCTATTGAAGTACAATGAAAGGCTATGAACTGGACCCCAAAAGGTTAATATTAAGAGAGAATCACTTTTAGTTAGACTGTGGCGAGTATAGAGAATCTATTCCCAAATTAACCTTAATGCACTGTTTACGATTTTCATGAGCAATACTTCCAGGAGGAGCAACAGCTGACAAAAGACGTGGTAGCACAGATTGAATAGCAGGAGGGTATACACCAGCAACATCACCTGAAAACCAAATGCAATCTCAACATCACTGTATCCCAAGAGTTCATATCCAGGAAAGATGTGTTCAGTCAATATTCGTATTGACAGGTTACCTTTTAGATTTCGAGAGCACTGTGTGATAGAATCAACAAGGAAGAACAAGTCCAGCCTTTTATGTAAGCTCGACTCCAGTTCCAAATTTTTGCTGACAACTTCTACCACCTAAGGATAAATATAAAAGGTAAACCCTGTCCAACTCTAACCAGTAATTGTCTCAAGCCCAATCCAACACACCCAGCAAAACCAAGTCACATAATAAGGATCTCATTTTCCAGTAAAAAGTTTAGTTGCCATTCTTTATCTGATTGACAGTTTATGCTTCTATATTCAGACCTATAAAGGCCATCTATGGTCTATAATCCATATGCAAACAGTATAGCGAAGTAATTCCCATCCTCTTATTAATAAAATTGTTTCTTATCCGGAAAAAAAAGCACATCCTCTTATTCTTCTTTTTTGATATATTCACACAAACAATTTAGCAAATGTTCTTTGACCATATTATGTTTCTCTGCCAAAAAGAGTTACGAAATAATTGCAAATTAAGAAAAAAAAGAATAAAGTACAAGTCCCCAATTAAAGTAAATTTCCACATATTGCCAAGCACGTTATGAACTACTAATTATATTCAATTTTAAGTATGAATAAATGATTATCAACATTATCTTTCTGGCCAAATCAGTCAATGCTTTCAGGTAGGTGATCACTATAGAAAAACTTAATACAGAGTCAAAGAGAAGCTCACATCCACCCAATTATTACCAGAACTGAAGACAATTTTAATTATTAATATAAAAGGAGCCAAGTCTGGGTAGGAAAGTCTTAAAGAACAGTTTGATAAATCTACCAAATATTTAATATCATTTAACATTTCTTACTCCAGGGTGGGCACAGTTCCACAAAGAGATATATGATGTAGAACCGCTGGATTTGAATTTATGTGATAACTTTTGCTTTCTTTCTATGGCAAAACAAACAAGTACCTTTGCAGAGTATAAGAAAATAAGAAAAATGAGAAAAACTGGTCCTCGTCTAGGAAGCAATGACTCGGACATGGGACTAGACCCCAACACACCAACACGCTAAATTCAAAAATCTAGGACACGACACGTTACTGATACGTTTATATACATATATGTGTGCGTGTATGTATGTGTATATTTGAATATGTATATATATTTTTGCTTTTATTGAAATTGACAATCATAGGTGGCTTTATGGATTTAATATGCTTAAACCCACTCCCACACATCCCACAACTCAATTCCAAGAAGCCCATACTGTACAAGTCCTAAAAGAAATCTCCTTTCCTATGCTATAACAAAACCCTAGCCCGTGACTTCTTTCACCTATTCAGGTAAAACTAGTAGCAAATTCTCTTACCTAACCCGCCAACACCACTTCACCAATCTTTATCATGTTACAAAGACATGAAGTTGGCAACGAAGGATTCCGGCATGTTAGGCTTTCTTCATTTTGTTTTCTTCTTTCTACTCTGAGGGTGTCAAATTATTGTGCCAGAGTGTGGGGAAGTGTTGGAAATCCAAAAAAAAATGGCATGTGGATCTTAGGTCCTAGAGCATGTCAGTGCCTCTTAGGTCCTCAAATTCAGTTCATGTGGATCACAAAAAGAAGAGACAATAATACTCTATTAGATACAAGAAATCAACTATCTAACCTGAAGTACTGTGGAAATGAGATTTTAAAAAACAAAAACAAAAATGGCATTCTCATACCTTCGGGCCAAGTCCAAACTTTGCACAGTCAATAGCCACACGTGTAACTCGACCAATGCTCTCCTTGGTCCTACTCATTGTTCCAAGCATTGCCTCAAAGGATGAAAGAGTAGCATGTGCTTCTGCATTCTTGCTCAGATATCTTGGCTTTTCAATAATAGAGGATTCTAATTTTACTTCCTCATTTGGACCGACCAAACTTTTCTTTGGTAAATGAACACCAGGACTGCAACTACCGTTAGTTTGAAGAAGATTACTGCTATCTGAAGTAGTGATATGACAGATTGAGGTATGGGGTGGCGATGCCTCGACAAAAGAATCTCCTCCGTCTGTTATAGATGGACTGGACCTGATACCTGAAGCATTCTTTTCGCCCACAGGTTCATCAGAAAAAGATATATATTTCTGATCCTTCTCAGATTGTTTATGATCGGCCCTTTTCACCCTGGACCTAAATCATAAATACACTGATTGAGAACTGGTAATCAGAAGTGATGATTTTCTTTACCAAAAAAAAAATGTACTGCAGAAAAGAAATAAGCATGCTCCAGCAATTACAACTGTCATCTTGATAGATTTTCCCTCCATTGCGGACAGTATTCACAATTTGCATGCTAACATCATGGCTCTAGCCATAAACAATACAATAACAGACTAATAAAATCACCAAACAGACACAAAACCGAATGACAGATGGTGAATTATAGGACAAGTTGAACGGTGGAAAAGAAAGCTAAAAGGGGAAAGTAAGAAATTCAGTTTCAAGAAAATGGAAATTTTATTGTCTTAGCAAGAATGGAAACCATTATCATTACTAATTTTCGTTAAAACCATGTTTCAATTCAAGGGTAGGAGGTAGATGAGGCAAAAAGATATCATGAAAACTAAAGCGTATCTCTCTTGATATCAAGTGTTAGTTCTGCAAGGGAGGTCAGCCCAGTGGTTTAAACCTCTCCACCTATTCTTCAAGGGAATAGGTTCGAGTCATTGTAATTCCCCTCTCCAAATTATGATGTATTTTTTTGGGTAACCATTGATGTTCGCGGCTTGTGCGCCCATTTAATCCCACGGGACTCGGGCACCGTGTCCTTCAATGTTTACCTATACGAGCAGGCTAAATTGTTGGCTTTTACACAAGGGAGGCCGCAAGGAATTATTTTCCATCCAAGAGGATTCGAACCCAAGACCTAAAAGGGAGTAACCTCTAAGTTCAAGGCCTTCACTTGGGCTAACCACTTGGGTTTATGATGTAATTTTGAAAATTATAAATGTTGATTCATATTTTATTAACATATAACAACTCTCATCTCAACTTCTTACTTTTTTATTTTTGCACTTTCCTCAAACTTTTTGAGGCTAAAATAAGTAAGACATCTCTCACATTTGTTCAAGAGACATAGTTATAAAATAAAAATATGGACAATAAAAAAAGAAAAAGCAAAATATGGAAAAACAACTTGTTCATTCTACAAAGCATAAATACTTGTAACTAAATTACGTAAGCTTACATGTCATTCTGTTGACTACTGTCATTGATGGGAGGCTTCAAAGACATGGTACTTTTATGACCAGGGACCGGTGTGCTAAACTCCATCCCATTTGTTCGACTTTGAGGGGAAAGTTCAGTAACTCGATTGCCACTTGAGATAGGTTCAATGCTCAGTCGCGAATTCTCTGACAAATCAGAATTCTTACTACAACTCGGAGTTTTAATGATGCTTCTTTCAAAAATTTTGTCAATCACTTCGTCCTTTGGATCAAACAAATGAAACAAATGTTGATTAGACCTGTTCACCTGTTCACTGCCTAAATCAAAGGATATGTTTTGTGGACTTTCATTTTGGGCAGCAATTGCAACAGTACGGCAACCAGAAGATGAGCCACTAATATCCTTGATATCAATATTCTCCTTATTTTCCAGCAGAACATCTTTGTGATATTCAAGTCCTTGGATATTCGATTTTTGTTCTGATTGACCGCAAACATCAACATCTGTAGTTTTTTTATCATCTTCCTCAGTTACTTTTGGTTTTAAACGAGCACTTGCATCGAGTGGAAGAGAATCGTTCCCAGAAGAGCTCTCGCTCAGTATTCCCAAACAATTCTCTGCTTTGTCATCTGCATCCACATCAGTGAGTCTTTTTGTAGGTGAATTACAAGCACTAATTGATCTCTCTGAAGACTCTGACGTTTTAACATCAGCCTGACCTTCTTCAGCTGCATTCTCTGACATCGCCTCTAGAGCACGATGAAGTCGTTTAGATGGAGGTAATGCAGCTTCACCATCAACAGAGCAGCAAAATGGCAGATCCTTTTTTACTTTGCAGGGGTGAGGCTCATTTCCTGAAATTGGACTGCAAACCCTCATAGGTGATAAATTATCCAAAGCTCCATTTTCCAAGGGAGAGTCGCCGTAAGCAGGACAACCATCAATGGAGTTTGATGATGTGCTCTTCTGTCTTGACAGATCGGGTATAGCTTCCTTCAGAATTCTCTCTTCCACATGTGAATCAGCACAAGATGGTTTACCCATTCGAACCCTCGCTCGCTTGACTAATGGCAGGTGCTCATCTCCATCTTCCTTGGAACATCTTGCATCCATCTTTCCAAAAGCAGATTTTGATCTTTGACTACTTTCATCAACCACAGCCTCAGAGTCTGTTACCTTAAGAGGTGTAGTAATATTATCGGTTGCGTCATTAGTCGCTCGCTTTCTGTGAGGCTTTCTTTTTTTCTTGATGATGCCAGACGTCGTATGGAGATCAAGCATTTTGCTCAACTCAACCTCTCCCTCTAAACATTCAACGGCAGTCTCAGAGCGTTCAAGCTTACAACCTGAATCCATAGTGCTGCCTTCATTTAAACTAAAAGTGTCAGATTCAACTGTGACAATCTCAGAACCACTATCTCCATTGCTACCATTTGAAGTAAAGGCATCCGAATTAACATCACCACAGCAGGAAGGATCTGGTGATTTCCTCATTCTCTTGTTCTGTCTCACCATGACATCTGCAACTAAATTGCTCAAAGTGTCTTCCCCATTCCTGCGACTAACATTTAGAGGCACGATCAAGTTTTGTAATCTTTGAGATCCCAACCTGAATGAGCTCCTAGATCTCCGAATTTCTTGTCCATTTCTCTGTATATCACCATCTTTTGGTCGTAACCATTCAGATCTTTTTCTTGAGGAATAAATAGCAGGCAACGACATTTCCATAACAGCACTAGCAGCAGGTTTCTCGAGTGAGGTCTCTTTATCGAGCAAAGCATTACCATGCGCAGCAGTCGAAGCAAATTCAACTGGAGGAGCAGGTTCATCTATGGGATGTGAGGGTTCTAGTTGCAGATTATTTTTTGGGGCAGGAACTTCAGTTTCAAATTTTGGCCCAACACTGCTTAGTGAGTCCACTAGACTCCCATCATTTGTTTGAGTGCCATCATCACCCGAGTTCATGCCATCGTTATTGTCCAATTTCTTAAGCTTTTCATAACTATCAATAATCTCCTGTACAGCTCGAACAAAATCAGCACTTTTACCATGACGCTTTACCAGAAGAGACTGCTTCTTCTCTTCAGTAAATGCCTCAACATCAGCTGGATTGCAGAAAGCACTGCATCACAAATTAGCTTTGTAAGAATGGCACAACATTCATACCTATTTGATTTTATACCTAGTTCAGCCAAAATAAAAACAGAAATATCATAGATCATGCAAACGGGATGAGATTTACAATGCAGATAAGTATGATGCTAACGAGGACGGAGTATAACGATTTCATTTTACGTGAAATGCCAAGCTATGAAACACCAAAAGGCAAATGAAATAACTACATGAGATAATTTAGCAGTTCACATTAGACAGAACAGATACAAATAAGAAGTGTTATATCAAATAAATGAACATCTTAAAAAGATAAAAAATAAAATATTACAGGTGAACATGAATGCTGCCTGCACACGAGTTCTACGCACACACCGCACACCGACAAAGTGGCAGAGAAAGCATTAACAGTTCCAGTTCACGTTAATTAACAAAACAATTTCACCAAGTTTAGAAAATTCATTCTGAGCAACCAAAAACTCCAAAAGATTAAAAAAGCTTGGCAGAATATTCTGATCCATCAACATCAATAAGTGGGAATTTTGCATGTCAGTGATGATTGCATGTACATGAGCATAAGATATAATGTGAGAGAGAGAGAGAAGGAGAAAGCAGAACAGAGTAGGGCAGCAGTCTCAAAGTAATCAACCAAAAACACTTGGCATCCTAGAACTTTAAGTCAGATGGAAGCCACTAGTGAGGATAAAGATTCGAGGAAACATTTTTAATAGAACATTCACTCCATGAAAATATAGAATTATAAAATTATTTACTTCACATATGAAAACATATTTCTCTCATTAATATTTTTGTGGGATAAAAACACTTCTAAGTTTCTCATTAGAAAAGTTTACAATTTACTTTAAATACAGCCTATAATCTTAGAAATTAATTTTGTTATATGCAGTTTTAATTATTTTACCACCTCTTCGACACCAGCATGTCCATCCTTGTTATGTGCACTCGTGCCTAGAACAGAAGAAGAGAAGTGGAAGAAACCGCAGAAGAAAGATTACTCTAAAACTGTTTGTCATGATCTAATTACAATCACATGGAAACATGTTAAAAATTTAGAGAAAACTTCCCAACTCTACAAGCTGCAACTCAAACTCAAATGTAAATCAACAAACACCTAAAAGGTTCTCAATTTGTACTCGTGAGTAATGGTATCATTATTCATTTTATCAGTGAGAAATAACATCATTAAAGTTTTTATCAGTAATAACTAATATTTTAAGTCATAGAGATAGACAGATTGTTTGTAGAGTCATAGTCAACACAATTAGAGTTAGGCTTTGGAATCAAAGGATTTTCATTGATTCTAATCTCAACAGGTTTATCCAGTTTTAATGGGAGCTTCCTCCTCAGTTATTGGGTGAGCCACCTTGAGTCCAGTTGTCAATTTTTATCCATCTTCTTATAGAGCGTGTGATATCCTAAAACGACCAAGAAAACAAAATGGAACTCAAAGAACAGGAATTTAAGCTTAGCGCTTATATCCTAAAAAGATAACACGTATGACTTGGTGCAAAGGAGATTCCCTAATTTTTATCCATCTTCTTATAGATGTATTTATCTGTGATAGAGCATGTGAAAAAAGTTGACCATATAGATGTGCTGAAGAAATTCACCACTTCAATTTTTCTTCAAGCGTCTTCTATTTGGAATGCACTCGAGCTGTTTTGAGCTAGTATGGATTTTTTTTATCAATATGGTTAGACCTCTTCATTGTGAAGGTATCTCTAATGAAATTTCCATTACTAGCATCTTTGGCAGAGAGGGAAATCTAAGTGGACCAGCGATTTTCACCATTATGTAAACCATTTGGAGGAAGAGAAATAGAGGAATTTTCTAGCCTCTCTGGGCGTCGACCGCTAACAATTTCCATCCAATCCCTTCGCCTTTTGTCCACACAGATTGGGAAGTTCTTTATATAGATGGCCAACATTTGGTATTTGGTTCATTGGTTGAATTTCTTGTCCTTCCTTCCCTTGTACATTCTTCTTTAATTTCATACAAATTTTATTTTCTTATAAAAGCAATTTTTAGGGAACATGTGGGATTCATAAAACCGAAGATGAAACAAATCAATTCACCACAATGGAAGATTGGCAAAGTAATCACAACAATTGTAAAGCATGGGGCATCAAAAATCAGAATATAAGTGTCCAAGTGAGAAAATAACTTTCTTTCATAACAATGGCACGTTTGCTCGTCAACAAATGATTCTTCCAAAACAAAAAAAAACAAAAACAGAAAAGGTCACACTCACATGCAACCAAAGAACCTCTTCATTTTTATTAACAGCCTAAACACAATCAACAAATGATTCCACAATTCAAAAGCAAAAGGGTAATGCAAGAAGAGGTGATTGAAGCTCTTGGATTAACACACCAAGAACGAGACGAGATTATCGAAGGTGCTTAGCTTTCCCAAAATTAACAACCATAGAAGAACTTTTAACTTTGGAAGGAGAAGAAGATAATGATGTGAATCAAGATGAAGGATTTGCAAGAGAACACTTCAGATTTGTCATGTAACTACGCCCTTTCGTCCATCACTCTAGAATTAAAAGAACAAGAATAAAGCAACGACAACAAATTAAGATACTCCCCATGTTAAACAACATTTAAATTTCTTCTAAAAGACAAATTCAAAGCAAGATGAGATGAAAGGAGAATGAAGTCCCCAACTTTGTCATTATGGTTCTAAGAAACTGGATAGAGACTAGGAAAAGAAACATAAAAAGCATTGTTAACCACCCATCTATCATCCTAGCATATGATGTTCCTTCCATCACCTAGTCTCAAAGAAATTCCAGTGAGAAAAGAATCAAGTCCTCAAGTAATATACTTCCAAGCCTTTTTAAAAGAACCGCTCACCACCACTTTACAGCTTCAACCGTTGGTATGAGATAGGTAGACTAATGTCCTTCAAAAGAAAAGAATTTTTATGTGTTCTACCTCTTTGTTAGAGTGAATTGTGCAAAATAGATTCTGAAAATATGGATCACTTACTATTGTATTGTTCTTTGACACATTTTTTATGGTCTACATTGTTGGAGGTTTTTGAGCTAGTTTGGGTTCAATCACAAAATTCCCATATGTTGTTTTTTATGGATATTTGGAGATAATAACAAGAAGAGAGTTCTTTGAAGAAACTCAGTTTCTACTACTCTTTAGGTGATATGGTTAGAAAGAAATAGAAGAATTTCTAAAGACGACTCAATGGATTTGTAAGTTTTATCGAAGAATGTGGTTGCTCTTTTGTCTTTATGGTCCTCTAAACTAATTGTTTTAGGAAGGTTCCTATATATTTGATATTCTCAGATTGGAAATCATTTTTGTTGTAGTTTTGATGTTACTTGTACTGTTTTATTTCTTAGTGGATTCCTTATCCACTAGAACTTTTGTACTTCTTTTTTCTTGAAAAAAAATTAATGTTTCTTTTCCCAGAAAAAAAATGGAATGATTTTAGTTTTCGGCATCAAGATGGACTAAGTGAAATAAACCTTTCTTTTTGTCCTCTTAAATTGAAAGGAAGTTGTATGTAGACTGCACATCTACAGAATATGTTACCCTATTAGTTTCACTCTGTATTTCCATATTTGGTGTCCTCTCAATACTTTCCTTTTCACTCTCTAATATCATTTGCCTCTTTGCGACCGCCATTGCAGCCTTATTGTCTTTTTCCCACTGCTTCGCCTCTTCCTGTAAATATCATTCCAGAAACAGTATGCACTTTTCATTTTACTGTCTACAGATTGCATATATACATTTCTAGAGCAGTACTGTGTTTCCATGGACAAGTAATTTGTACGTATATAATTTCATGAACATTTAAAAGTTTGGGAAATTACACTTTTAATCCCAAGACTTCTACAAATTGTTTTACTTGGTTCTTACATTAAATAGCAACAGAACTACCCTTCAAGTCTTAGAATCATGTCTATTTTATCCTTCGGGCCAACTCGGTAACTTTACCTAAAGTTTTACCATAATCTATACTAAGAGATTTGTAAATGCATTTAAAAGTTAAGAAACACATCAATTCGCGAAATCCATCTATTCCGGGAGCCAAGGTCAATCTAAATTGAGATAATTGACATTATGAGAAATTTATATATACTCTTTCACGCTATCAGTAAAAACTTGGCAGCATAAACAATACTAAACAAGAAAAGACTGAAATGAGATTATGAACCTGAGCTGCATAGCAAACTGCAGAAGGAACTAAAAAATTAATAAGGAAATTTTTAAAGAAGAGTGTAAGATAACCACCCCAATGGTTTCTGCAGGGTCCAAAAGATAGTTTGTTCAATGCATAAAAAGGAGGCAAAATTGCACTATCACACTTCGGCACATACACCCCTGCAATAAAAAGTGGCTAAAGTCTCTACAGTTTCTAAAAATTGCTGCATGGGTCCTTCTATGCAGAAAGCACTTCTCCTTTGCTGCAGGGTCGGGGAAAACCATTCAAACGCCGAGATGGAGATGGCTCTACTGCGATAGAGGATGAAGGAGAATCCGTAGGCAACTGGTCATCACTAGAAGATGATAAAGATACAGGCTGCTCTTTCTTATTAGAAGAGAGAGGTGCAAGTAGGCTACTCAATACCCTACTATGTAGCCTTCTTTCATTGTAAGTAAGAATTGCTTCTTGCTAGCGGTATAAGCAAGCTCGGGTAAACAAATGAGCCGACACACGGAGCGTTAGGGAAAAAGGTTTGTGTCTGTGAAACAAGCAAGCTTAGCTTTCGGTAAACTGGAGTTAGAGCATGGTAGCTCGTAGAAGAAGTGGTAGATTGATTCATTTAAGTAGTTAGGGCAAGCGAGCTAGATAGCTTGCTTCTTTTTTGAGTTGAATATGGACTTTCAAGTAGTATTTCAGATGGAAGTACAAACAAGTATGTAAACTAGCTAGCCGCATTCCCAGCAACTTAGCACCCTTCTTTCACTAACAACTATCTAATACATTCAAGGGTTGTGTAACTGCTGTTAGAACGCTTTTCTTAATTTGTTTCTACTTAAGAAAAGTGAAGATTGGTCCCGTACCAGGTCATGGTGATATACTTCCGTCCATTTTTAGTGTGTGAAAAGCATGTGCCATCACGTCCCATTTCCCCCAAATGCTAGAGTTGGAACATATTCATCATCCTCCAACGAAGTAGAACTAGAAAAATCTCTGATTTATGAATTGAAAGAATTACAGAAAACAAAGAACTTCAAGCTTTCAGATCTTGTTTTCCCCTCAAAGTTCGATTCTGGGTTCACCTCCATTGCTCATGACAGAGAAAGTGAGACCGAGTCAAAAGACACAACTCAGTGACGATCCAAGATCAACCGGAAGAAACCCAACTTGACCAACCCACCGACAGACCAAGAACCAACGACCTCTACTTCTTACATTTTACCAGAAGAAGACACTGACATTTACACCTCTAACTCTACTTCTTACATTTTACCAGAAGAAGACACTGACATTTACACCTCTAAAAATAGAGGCATGCAGATTGTTCAAGTTTCGTTTTCGTCTACCTCAATTTTCTTGTAACTTTCGGATTGTGCAATTTATGCTCTGCAACTTTGATTACTACCGAATTGTTCAATTTTTGGCATGACACCTCGGTTGTTATTGTTAGTCTCTGTAGGATTGCGAGGATATTGGAGCAGTCTGAAATTTGTGGCTTTCTGGTTTGTTAGTTGAACCAACTCACTTGGTCAAAGCTGAAATTTCATTGTATTTTAAGAATCACAACCAAATTTTCGCAATCTCTAAAAATTGACATTTTGCTTTCTCAGTTGTAGGTGAAGAGTAAAAAGCATGGAAGAAGACGAAGAAGTTTACTAAGCTTTCTCCGTTGTTTTACGAAGAGTGATTAAGTTGCGGAAAATAATGAGCATGTGATGTTCGTTTGCGATTTTGGACAGAATTTAGCTAGAGCTAACGCAAGGACCCTAACGGCTTTTTTCAAAGTGTAGGGATCCCAGTGGCTAAAATTTTTTTGCAAGGGGTGTATGTGCCAAAGTGTGAAAGTGCAAGGAGGTGTTAGTGCAATTTAGCCTAAAAAGAACTCATAGTTCACTTAAATATGATTAAATGGATTTGTCTGTTTCCCTGTTTTTGGTGGATTTCTTATTCTCCCAAAACTGCGTTTGTACTAGTTTCCCTTTTTATCATAAATTTTGTTTCCTGCAAAAATAATATCTTTACGAGGATTTTGACACGTGTTGTGGAGGGTTCATTTTCTAGGTTCATTTTGAGCTTCAAATTCTATGAATTTTTTTTAATCTTCCTTTGCCAGCTATCAAGGACTAAAGACAAAGGAAAATCCTAAAGAAAAATTGACTTAGATGACCATAAAGAAGTAAACAATAACATCTGTTCAAAGTTGTCTCAAAATCTTCTCCTTTACGCTTGGATCCATCTTCTTCTTTTTCACATAGCCAAATTGTTCAAATTTTAGACCCTCAAATTTATGATTTAACAACTTCCAAAATGTAGGGCATGAGGGAACACATGCCTTCCACACATCATTACTTTCTTCTGTTTTGAATAGCTTTATAAGATTTCAAGCGCCCTCTAATCTGAAGTCACATCGAGTTAAAAAGAGATTGACATCAAATATATCAATGGAAATAAATCTCACAAAGGTCCTACTCTTTTTCGTTTGTCAACACCGACGTGATGATAAGAAATATCACGCACCAAATTCCTTTTTCAACACATTACAGTGTATAATTTGACTTCACACAAATTTAATGAATTGTACTGTAGTTTACTCCCAGTCACTCTAACCCTCACAACATGATAAAGAAAAAGGTGACAGAAACCATGGTAACCTAACCAAGATTATAGAAAAGGAGCAAATAAATAAATAACACATTTGATTGTGAGACCAACCGTTTACGGACATAAATTTCCTGTCAGCATTATGAACATATAATCATGCGCTTCCTCCAAAAAGTTGAAGGACTGATATCATATAAGAATATATCAGAATTTATAGCATATCTGACTATGATTATGAAGCCGGCAACAAAACATAAAATTGACTGACAATTAAATCAAGAAACGCCTCTTATATATGAAAAAAAGAACTCACATCTGTTGGGTTCCAAAGAAGTAAACAAGTACTTTCTTCCAATCAGCTGTGTAACCCCACTTCTCTGGCTCACTTACCTGCCATAAGAAGTTGGCTTTATAAGTCTTATCAAAATAGATACAGCAGGATAAAAGAAAATTAAAGATTTCAGGGGTTATCTGTTGAAATGGGAGGACATGAAAAACTTTTGTGACAGCATGTGTTAACATATGTGATCATGATTGCAAGACAAGTATCTTCCAACTATTTATAACAAAACTTAAGCAACAGACTGTTCGTAGAAAATCTTTAAAGAACAGCTTCCAAGACATTCAACAAAAGAAAGCCAAAATCACATAGAAAAACTAGCCCCCGGACATCAAAAAGTTTCACAAAGAATCAGCAAATTTTTGTACCATTTTTCCCTGACACTCTTTTGCTGCCAGAGCAACTTACGTTTCTACTCCTAATAATCAGTAATCAAGCCCTAAAACCAATTAACATCCAGAAATAATTCTTTTCAATCTGGTCCACAAGAAAAAGCAAGAAAATCGTCCTCCGAGTTTCTCTATAATTTTACCCTCTTAACCATGCAATTGATATCCAACCTGACATTCAATTAGCTAAAACTTTTCAATCAGATCCGCGAGAATACACCCCAGATAGTCCATCGCATGTGCAAAACAACCAAGTACCACAAAAGAAAAACCAAACACACAAAATCCAAAACCCACTAAAGCACAACCCTCAACAGCATAGCGCAAAAAAAAATCATTTTTCCTCAATACAGTTACAAGGACGTAACACTTACTGTAGCAGGCCAAGCAGGGAATCCCTTAACCTTAGCGAGAACGAGATCCCCGACCTTCCACTGCCGGCGAGCAGCGGCAGCCGCAGCGGCTTTGCTGGCGCCCTTCCTTCGACTGGGCGCCATTAGCAGAAGCCAAGAAGCGCCGATTGAAACAGGGCCACAGCTATTTGAACTGAATTAGAAGCACAAATAAACCGAGACCCGAAAATCACCCAAAAAAACGACTGCTTTGGCACTGAATAACTAACTTCTTCAACGAATTTGCAGGCATTGAAAACTATAATCCTGGAATGCAAAGGGAGGATTAAAGTGTCTCAGTGTGACGACAGCCCTAATTCACATAGAGAGAGAGAGAGAGAGAGAGAGAGAGAGAGAGAGAGAGAGAGAGAGAGAGAGATTGGCGAGGTTGTGTGAGAGTTCTGTTTGTGGGAGGAGCGCATTCACACAGAGCGATATGAGCTGTTAGGAGGGGGCGATACTAAAGTGCACCGCAATGGTGTAGGATAGAAGTTGAAGTGGTTCTGCTTACACGCATACGCGGCCTACTTTGTATTTTAAGGCCGACTAGCCCACATTGTTTTAATTGCTCTAATCCAAACTTTCACTTTGAAACTCAACTCTATTAGGTTTTGGGCCTCATACTATTGAAACTCGGTCCACTGTAGAATCACAGGGGATAACAAAAAAAGTCCTTTCATCAATCAGCACAAATTTAGTACAAAAATGATTTGTTTTATTTTCGTGTATGTCAGATATAGGCTGTTACTTTTGCAATCAACGGCCATGATTTGCGGAAGGTATGCATTTTGTTCGCCTCAAACTTATTCTTTACATAATCAAATTTGGTGTTTTCATGCATTTCATGCACTGTTTTATAAAATAAAAAACTTGTACATGAAGGTAGTCAACAAATAATCCAAATATAAGATTTCAAAAATCATATATTGTATTAATGTTGTAAAGGGTATTTCCTCAAAAATCATAAATGTATGTTATGTGTCACGAATCTCAACTGTTGTCTCCAACTCTTGAGTTCCACCTTGAGCAGGTCAGTCAAGTCAAGTGGATCAAGCCGAGAAGAGTGACAAGGTCAAGACAAGTGGACCAGGTTAGGCTAGGTGGACTAGGTCAACTCAGGTTGACCAAGTCAAGTCAGATGGACCAGACCAAGATGAGTGGATGAGGCAGGTCGAATGGACCATGTCGGGTCGGGTGAAAAAAGCCAAGTCAGGCAGACCATACCATGGCGAGTGGACCAGGTCAGATTGGGCAGGTCAGGTTAGGTCTTGCCATGATTGAAGTGTCAGAAAATCTTCTACATGACGAGAGGTGAATGGCCATCACAAAAGCATGTTTCCAATAATCACCTAACATGTAAGCACCACCTACATCAGGTAAGCATCATCATTATCACCTATAAAATATTACACGTGGCATTTGCTTAATTTACCACTTCATGTTTATGTCTCAATTGTCGTCTACCATGTCAAAAATATCTCTTTTATGTCAGCATGGGTCAATCACATTTTATTCCACATTTCATCAAACCAATCAGAAGACAATGGAATTTCTTAAGGCTTCTTACACAATGTTTGCCAAGGTTTGCCTCGTCTATAAATATCCCACTCCAACTCTTTGAAGAGGTGATTCCAACTCAACATTAGGTCTATTATGTTATACTTAGCCATTGGATGCTCTTTGACAAGGTCTCCACCCCACTGGTGAGAACTTGTCTTTGAGTTCTTTGCTTCCTCTGTGTACATGAGATCAAGTTGCTCGAGGTGAAGCACATAAGCGTGTTATTTTTTAGCATCAACAGTTGCCATTGTTTGTGGGTGACGACAAGCAAGTCATCCCAAACTCTTTTTTACCTGGTTCTGTTTCTATATATTCACCAACCCACTTTTCCAATAGTAAATCTAAGAGTCAAGTTTCACGTATGGAACTCATAATAATGAGGGGCGCTTTAGGACCATCTCCTTAAAAAAGGAATTGTTATTGGGACAAACTGATGCCAAGCTATGATCGAAGATATCTCATGCAAAAATTCATAATAAATCTAGTAAAGAACTCTAAAGTGAAAAAATATAATCTTATAAGAGGAGAGAGATATGAAAACCACATTTGAGCTCCGAGGAGTTTATTTTAAGAAGCTCTTTAAGACCTACAAAGCCTTGACCTAAGCCCCTAAGCTTGGTAGAAGGTCCACATGAAAGATTTAACTTAAGCTCCCAAGCTAGGTATAAGTCGCCAAGGAAGACTCTGACTTAAGCTATAGTTCGAGCTCAAGTTCAACATCTAGATCGCGGTATGAATCAAGCTCGAGCTCATGATCGAGGTCTTCAAGATCAAGCTCACGAATGAGTCTATGTGCTCAACTTAAATAATTCTAGCTTTAGATCGATCTCAAGCTCAACTTCTAGCTCTTGATGCACGTTGAGCTCAATCTCATGATCAATTCCTTAAAGCTTAAGCTAAAGAACGAGTCATAGAGTTAAAGTTAAAGAGGTTTAGTTTTAGTTCAAGCTCAAGCTCAACATCTAGCCCGTGATATGTATCAAGCTCAAGCTCCTTATCGAGGTCTTCAAGCTCAAGCTCAACAACAAGTCTTCGTGCTCAAGTCAAATATTTCTAACTTTAGTTTGAGCTCAAGCTTAAGTTGTAAGTTAAATAAAGGAAAATCCTGCCCTACGCACTTTTACTAGGCAGATAAGTAAAACAAAACCTAGGCCTAAGCACTCATAATAGGTAGGTTAAATAAAAGAAAATCATGCTCTATGCACTCATGCTATGCAGGTAAGTGAAGGAAGACCTAGACCTAAGCTCTTGTGCTAAGTAGGTTAAATAAAAGAAAATCATACATGATGCACTCTGTTAGATCTAGCTTTAGATTTTGCAGGAAATTAATTGAACCATGACAAATTCATGGGTGAAATATAAAAAAATTTCATAAAACATTTAATCAAATGAAATACAAAACCAAATCATTGAATATGCATAATCGTATATATGTATCGAGAATAGATAGAAATGATTTATACCTTTTCTGTTAATGGAGAAACTCTGATTCGGCGGGATCCAATTCTCTATCTCGTATTCTTCGTTCCTAAGATTCGCAGAGCTTTTAATTGATCATAGAACTGACAACCACTCTTAGAGTCAGAAGTATATCTCTAAAGGATTTGTGAATGAATTGAGTGTGGGCTCTCAAAACAACTGTTGAGAAAAAATGAAAATTTTCTCTTCCCCTCTCTGTGTGAATTTCGGCGGCAAGCAGTAGGGAGAGCAGAGAGAAACCTTTTCTCTATACTGATTAACACTTATGGATGCAACTCTAATGCAATCCCTTATATATTAACTACAGAATTTACCTATATACCCTTATATGTCAAAAAATGAAATTCTCTTCTCTCTTTGACATGCATATGCGATTTTCACATTGCCCTTGGAGTAAAAATTGTGTCCAAATTCATCAATCCAAATTGATAAATTAAATTAGTCTCAATCAATTAAGTAATTAATTAATTTTATTTACTAATTATCTAATAATGAGAAAATAACAAAATAATTAATTTGAACATTAATTTTGATCTTCACTAAAATAGTGATGACACACATCACATATGGGCTCGGGAAGTGTGCCTTGGTCCAAAACATATTTTTTGTCCAACCGAAGTTGTTTTCCATTATTGTCCTTATGAGCTATTACTGAGACTGAATGGACCGACATGAATAAAGCTATGAGATTCAAATACCCGACTAATTTATCTCCATAAATTTCTAACTTTTAATCCTGACATCGTACGACTCCACTATAGGTCCGATGCCGGATAAACTCTCGATTCATGCACACTACATTTTTTGTTGGTGCAAATAAACAATTATATTTCACAGTCCACATAATATTTTATGATACTACTCTTCGTGAATAACAGTGACAAAAGTGAGATGTAAAAATATCAATTTACCCCTCTAACTATTATTTCATTAACTTTTTTATTGACTATGAATAAGAAAAACATATCCGTGAAATGTCTCTTACAGTTCACCATGTTTTATTCAATATGGGTATAGTCGGTTCGGTTCGGGTCAGTTTATGGGTATTTTTAGAACCAGACCACAAATATCATTTTTTAAATATCAGAATCGAACCGAATCACCAGTTCAACATAAACCACACCGGTCGAGTCGTCTAAAAGCTAGTTTGGTTTGGTTTTACTGTTTTGTCCTACCAAAAAAAATATATAAAAAAGAGAAAATTTTACCAAACCACTCTACCTATAATAAACCAATAAACACTTAAAAATACTATTACAAAATATCCAAAATACACTTATAGAATCTGCCAAAGGTCTAAAACACTTCAAATATCATAAAATCATTACATAATCTACCAAAATTCAACCTTGGCATGAATCTGCCATAACCATAATATTATAAATAAAAATATTACATAAAATGAACGTAAACATGCTAAAAATGAAGCAATTAAATAGTAGCTCCTCCGTCGTACTACTCGACATCGTCCTCCACTATTATAGACTCCTTTTTAGTCACCAGCTCTAAAGAACAAACAAAAAATATACATTGAGATTAAAAGCACGACTAAATTTTACATAATAAAAACTAAAATATAAAATGAGACACATTTGTCCAATTCTTCACTATTCTCAAGTGGTTCAACAATGTCGATTTACGAAAATCGAAACCAATTTTGTAAACAAACAAGGGCTTGGGTAGTTTAGGAGTCAATGAGCTATGGTACTGATCAAGTATACGCTCACCAGTACTAAAAGTAGATTCTGAAGCAACCGTTGAAATCAAAATTGATAATACATCTCTAGCCATCAGCGCAAGTACCGAATATCTAGAAGAGTTCACCTTCCACCAATTAAGAAGATCAAAATCATCAACTTTTTTTTCACAAGCTGTCAATAAATATTGATCTAATTCTGACTTGTTGTACACGTTTTCCTCTTCATTCGTTGCTTAGGAAATGTAAAGTTGAAGTCAAACTCATCTTCATCATCTTGAGCCGCATGTTGAGAAGATGATGCATCTTTGACTTCTTTCATTACATCACCCTTATATGCATCAAACAATCTTCTTAAAACCAACTCAACCTTCTTTGTTGGCTCTTTAGCAACACCAACGTCATTTACAATTGAAAAATAATAATCGATGAACTTCATTTTAAATCGTGAGTCAAGCAGAGCAGCTATAAACAATAGAGTTCACTTTCTCAAAACTTCCCCAATACTTATCAAACTTCCTTTTCATGCTAAGTGTCATCTTACTCAAAAGATAATCATCAATTTTAGAATACTTCCGAATCAGACTTCCAATCTTACAAAGCTCTTGAAAAAATCCATTCGAACACACATGCAAATAACTAGAAAGTCTTACAGTCATTTCATAGAATACTTTCAAAAACTTAATAAAGGCACGAGCATTGTTCCAATCATCAGAACTAGGAGTCCCCTGCTTGGAGATTCTTGCTCTCTTTTTGACTAGTTCTCCATAGTTTTCTATTTCTGAAATAGTCTAGACTATGAAATGGTTTATAAAGTACATATATGGTTGACATTTAATCTATATTAACTGGTTGACTGAAACTCGTGCAACTAAAATTAATGTACCTGCGAGTCAAATGTAACCAAATGTTTATGGAAGAAGAGGAAGAGAGAGAGATAATTTGTTTTTAGTGTGTGTTTAAATGTAAACTTAAAATTTTTACATATCATAAAGTGGCAATTTTGGGCGGTTCAAACGTGATAGCCTCAACTAATTTTTCCCATCTCCAAGACAATCCATGGAGTATTGTGCATCTTGATCCTCGAGTCTTTCAAAAGTATTTTGAAACTTTTCAGCAATCTCCAACGTTATGTAAGTTGAGTTCCATCTAGTGGGACAATCTAGGCACAAAAGGCTTTTGGAGGAAATCTTCGTTGTGTCAACACAAGCCTTAAACTTAACTAATCTAGCCGGCAGGAAAGGCCCAAACCCAATCCCAGGAAGCTGAGGACCTCACGTATAACACATCATTACGGATCCTAACAATAGATCCATGGAGATCCTTCAACCGTCAGACACAGTTAAATTTACAATGTATGCGCAACATCTCATATGTAAAATCTCACCATCCAAGACCATTTTATACCATTTTTTCATATTTATTTTCAAATAAGTAAGGCAACATCATTCGCACCAGCATTATCAACAGTTACAGTAAAAACTCTATTAATTCTTCATTGAAGCAAACAGTTCTCAATTTGTAAACCTATTGACTCTCCTTTATGACTAGAAATAAAACAAAAGTTCATAATTATCTTTTGTAAACTCTATTCTTTGTCAATATAGTGAGTAGTTAACACCATATAGTTAAAATATTGAATAGATGTCCATGTGTCCGTAGTATGACAAACTCTTTATTTTGATTTCTTAAAGAAGCTTTGTAGCGTTTTCTTTTCATCTAAGTATAGTTGGAAGAAATCTTTAGCAATCGTAACCCGTAATGGAACGTTAAATTTGGGTTGCAAAGTATAGCTATAGTCATGAAATGAATCAGCCTCAACAACTCTAAATGGTAGCTCAGTTTGGATAATGAACTTTCCAAGTGCCTTTCGACATCTATCCTCACTATAACTAGTGACAACCAAATTACAAGTTTGTGAACCACCAACCTCCTTCTTAATTTCAAATCTCAAAATCTTTGTTTAGGATCAAGATACCTATTAGGATTCTTTTTGCATATATCTAAGTGTCATAGCATACTTGAGGTCCCATTGTGTCTAAAATGAGATTTGAAAACTTGTTTGCAATATAATACATGTGGATGTTACATTACCTTCTTCATTAGGTTCATTCTTAGTAAACGAATCCCAAATAATTGAAGGATCCCTAGACGATTTTCTCTTACCCACTATTGGGGGTCTCAGTGGCAATTCAGGAGTCTTTGAACCAATGACCGATTTTCCCGTCTTCGATTTTCCCATCTAGAAAATCATTAACTGAGACTCATTAACTCAAATCAAACTTAATTTCTAAACTATATAGTCACACATGCAGACATTCCAATAAGTTCAGAAAAAACAAACAGACATCCCAATAAGGTAATAACTTCAGACAAGCACACATTCAACAGTGTAATAGATAAACTAAAATTCATATAAAAAGAAGAATGAGATACATAAAGAGAGTATACCCAACATCTCAATAACTTTAGACAAGCAGACATCTCATTGATATCATTAATATATAATTAGATCCTTAATATATAATCCAACAGTGAGTAAATCCAATATTAAGTCGAGTCAGCGATGAAATAGGTACAAACTAAAATTCATACAGAAAAAAGAAGGAGATATAGAGAGAAAGAGTTTACCAGATCTCTCATTCGTCATCAGTAGTCGAGCAAACAGATCTTGCCTTCATCATTGAGCAGTCAAGCAAGCAGATATCTCCTTCACCATCGAGCAGTCTAGCAAACAGATCTCCCATTCATTGTCGAGCAAACATGTCTCCCCTTCATCGTCGAGCAGTCGAGTAAACAGATCTTCTATTTGTCATCGAGCAGTCGAAAAAACAGGTGCCACTCCTTTGTTGCATGAGTCACCGAGCAGAGTAGGTGCCACTTCTTCGTCATCATGAGCAACCGAGCAGAGTAGGTGCCCTCCTCCGTGGTCGAGAGCAATCACCTCTATCATCTCTCGAGCTGTCCTTCAAGGGTGGAGATGGTTAGGTGTGAAAAAGTGAGTTGTGAGGATAAGAGGAAATGAGGGCAAATTATAGAGGTATATATATATATATAGGTTCGGTTGGGTGCGGTACGGTTTTTCCACAAAAAGCGTAAACTGAACCGAAACAAACTTATTTTTAACTTATACAACCGAACCGAACCACCAGAAGTGCAAGAACTGGTCGAACCGCATCGGTTCAGGCGGTCTGGTCAATTTTCTCGATTTTACTTACACTCCTATTATTCAATGACTCATGTCATCGAGTACCGGGCCCGGTTTATTTATTCACACTCTCGTCAATAAAAGCATAAGGTGATATTATGTTTTTGTAATCTTGCCATGAATTCCATATCTATGAATCACGCAACTCCAACATAGTTGAATTACGGTCCTATGAAGGATCGGAAGATCGTGATATTTGGTTCGGACTATTTTTCTGTAAAAAATTAGATCGAACTGACTGTTCAGCGTAAACACCCTTACTCAACAAACACATAATATATGATGTTTTTTTATATGGATTTAAGTATATGAGGGACTCATTTGAAGATGAGTAACAAGTTGACTGAGAAAAAAAAGCTATATATGAACATGATTGAGAAAGTAAAACTAATAGATTTTATGAAAAGAAAAACTAGACTTATTTACAAAAATTTTAAAGTATAGTGACAAAATTATTCAATAATTTTCGCCTAACCTTTGTTTATTGGAAAAATTAAACTAAGGTTCCATTTTGTTCGCACTATATTACTTTATAATCCTATTGTAATTTTTTTATAGTTAAAAACATTGTGTTTCTTTGAACTAGATGTAATCCTAATTCATGAAATCATAGTGTACAGTCAAAATCTCACATGACACATGGCAAGAGCTAGACCGGAGACTTCATTGAAGAGAAGATAGAGCGACATCTGTAGGATCAAGTAGACAGTTATGAAGATGAGACCATCCAGATGAAAGTACACGGCTTGCCAACGTGACAATAAAAAAAGTTAACCAAGATCATTGGATTGATCGAATAATCAAGTATTTAGTTGTCAATATTGATAAACTCAATATTAGGAGAATATTCTGATTATCCTATTTTTTGTGAGATTTGATTATATTACGTAATCAGTGAAAAACCAATCAATAAAGGAATATATAACAACACACAGACATACGAGACATATACCTACACGAAATACTAGAGAATGTCAAATGTATTCCCATGATTTTTCTTCATTTTAAGGATTTTTCAAGTAAATTATTATGTCTTTATTATCTGATTCTCTTTATAAGTTATTATCTTTATTATTCATTCGTAAAGGGTTTTCCATAATAAAAAGATCATTTATATTTTGGTTCTTTCATTGAGAGTGGGAAAAAACTCAAGAAATATCTTCCAAAATGCTCAAAACTAAATCAAGCGCCCACTCAATAATGAAAAAGGAAGCAAAATGGAAATGGCAACGGTACGAAACGGGAAATGGTACCTAGTTGGAAGCAGAAATGAAAAATGCAATACGGAACTGAAAACGGTAAGATGATCGAGAACAAGTTAAAAAAAATAAAAATTAACGCTATTCGTCGACGATAAAATCTAGAAAATAGTGTAATGGCCATCGTCATCGTCACCAATCGCGAGGGGCAGCAACAGCCTCCAGTCGAGCTTCGTCGCCGTTGCCGTGAAAGTTTCCACCAATGAAATAGTGACAAATAAAAAATCATCAAGAACAATCTCAGCTGCTAGATCTGAAGTAGAAGCCACAGGAAGGAACCAACAACACATCCAAAATCTTGACTGCGATGGCATCAGACCTTATCTAGTCTGAGAATAGTTGCCGGCTTCGACGGAGGAGTTGCATGAATCTCCCCTCTTGCTGAGAATTAGAACCTCAGATCTACGCGAAACGAAGCATTTTCGGATTTTACAACACCCATAAAAAGTTTCAAAAGAGAATTTCCGTAAGTTAAAAGCCATTTACGGCCAAAAAGGCCGTCGGAGGCGACCACACGCCCCCCTGCCGGTGACAGTTATCGTCCTTACCCATTTCCACTTCTCGGGTTGACCTACTCGGACCATCACCTGCCTGGTTGACGCTCCATATAGGCAGTCCATCCCAAGGTTCAGCCCAACAAAGCCACAATGAGCCCAACCCGCGGGACCCATGTGATGAACGTACAACCTATGTTTGTCTTTTGGACAACAACTTCAAATCAAGCACAAGATCTCCATAGCCTCTGCAGATTTAATTCATGCCAAGACCAATGCTTTCTATAACTTTGTAGATTTAATCAATGATCTTGCAAAGCCCTCATGAAAATTCCAGAAAAATACTTCAACCTCGTTCAAACGCATTGGTCATCTTATGAAAACATATGAAGAACATCAAATTGCAAGATAAGTATTTATTTTTAAATCATTATTTTGCCTTTAGATAAATATATCATTCGTTCAAAAGAAAATTTGATGATTGCATGATCCCGTCATATAATGTCTTTAAGAAATATATTTACACAATTGTTCAAGTATATTAAATAACTAGTAGAAATTGATTCTACATTATTATGTGGGTATTATTAGTTAGCTCTCCATGTTTGAAATTTATCATGTTTTTATGTAATTATAGAAACTACATCTATCATGTTTAGATCAACTATCTTGAATATTTAATTTGACCCTATTATGGATAATATGAGATTATCATCAATGTTATAAATCATATTCAAGTCGAATTTATTTCTTGTTAATAATTTGATACGCCTTAACCAATTATGTTTAAATACTAATTGTGCAAAACTTTTGTGATAAAAATAAAGTTTCATTGATTATTGTGCAATATCAACACTTTGGTGCATTATCATTTTTATCAACACTTATGTTTTATCTATATTTCAATGATCCGAATGAGTGCTTCATACATTTTATTTATTGAGAGCATGTTTACAATTTGATACCTTAAAGAACTTATATTTAATTCAGTTAGTTTTATGGCACAATCATCTTATTAGAAAGACTTCTGATGTGTAAAACATGACACAAACTATGTAGATTAGTCAATTTCAATAGTTAAACTGTATGAACTGAGTAAGCATTATGTGATAAATCATACATCATTAGAAAGATACGGATGTCAGATTTTTGAAGGATTTCGCAAAGCGTGCTTCAAAATTCCCTAGAAAAAAGTTAAAGTAACTTTCATGCATGTTGTCTGAAACAAGAAGACAATGCAGATTAATCAACTTCTGCCATTGAACTGAACCAAATGAAAACAAGTACGAAACAAAGAATACAATAAGAGAAAGGCACAAATTTCAACTTCATGAAGAATTTTACGGAGAGTGATTCTGAGCTCTGTAAAGAAAGTTATGGCAAGTTTCATGCAAACTACTCATAAACAAAATTCTTCTCAAGTATGAGGCATTACAAGATTTTGAGTTTTGAAGTGGAACAACTCTTCATACTAGACTATCATGAGAATAATTTGAAATGATAACTCAGTTCTTGATTCATATGAATTGAAATGAATTTGAAAGAAATTGAGTTGGGGCATTAGATTCAGATATCCGCAAGAAAGCCAAAAATGAAAAATAAAGGACGAACACATGACGAAACATAAATGACGACTCGCAAAGTAATTCCATGACAAAAATACCCATTCCTCTATGACAAATCTGAAGCAGCTTACAGAATGAAATACAAAATCAAAAGGATATTGATTACATGGAAAATCATATACCATTAGAAGAGATACATAAATCTATTAACGTTTTTCAAATATATGGATGTTTATTTCTTGAAGAATTTTACAGAACTCGATTTGGAGCTCTCAAGCAAAAGTCGTGACAATTTTCATGAAAGTTGTTCAGGAACGCAGATTATGGAGAATGGTAGAATTCAAAAATTAAACTATATTGATTGGGAGTCAACTATACGCCTTTCAGGGGATTATCTTAGAGAAATGATTCATATTTGGTCTATTCTATTCTTTTAGTAATAATGGAACAATTATGTTCATGGGAACAAAAAGAAGCAGATATACTCTAGACCCGATAACTACCAATACGCAATGGTGGGTGGGGGTTGATCCTATTTTATATGAGTGAATCCATACATATTTGTTCATCATTCAAAAGACCCATTCGAAAAAAAATTCATTTGTTCACTGTGTCTTCCTTTTTTATGAAATTCAATCTATATATAAAATATGATAAAGATAAAAATAAAAAATATGATAAAGAAAAAAGAAAAAATCTGATAAAGACCAATCTTATTTATTAAGACAATAAACTCAGGGTTACGCTTCCACATCAAAATGAGTTATAGTACTTAATTCTTTATAGTACTTAATTCTTTTTTTTTTCATTTAATGCATATTGATGTTCCAAAAGTACCTTTTTGAAGTCTTGGAGAAGAAGATGCATCTAGGGTTGATGGTGAATCTTATATCAACAAAAAGATACGAAAGTCTACTTATTGGAGAATTTTACGAAATTTAATTTGGAGCTTTCGATCAAAAGTTACGGTAATTTTCAGACATATTATTCAGAAAAGTAAGGTTATTCACATCCTTCACATTGAATCTTTAAACTTAAGGCTATTCACGTCATTCACATTGAATCTTTAAACTATATCGATTTAGATAGTATTATATGAATTATATATTATTAGAAATATATGGAAGTCTACATCTTATAGAATTTTTTAGAACTTGATTTGGAGTTCTCAGATCAAAGGTTATGGTAATTTTCATGAAGACTATTCATGAAAAAATATTATGTGGAGCAATCAACTTCAGAAATTAAATCATATTAACTGAAAGCCAATTACATGGCGAATGATATATTATCAAAAGCATATGAAAATCAACTTCTTGAAGAATTTCATGGAATTCAATTTGGAACTTTCAATCAAAACTTATGGCATGATAACTTGCAAACTGCTTACAAGCAAATACTTTGTGTCAACTCTCTCTCTTCTTCAACAACAACATAAATTAGGGAGTGATTCCTTGAGAGCAGGCAGTTCGTAAGTCATATTCTCTAAAGGAATTAAGGGCATAAGTCATTAGAATGGGCAGTTCATAAGACATACTTTCAGAATGAACTAAGGGCGTGAGTCATTGGGATGGGCAATTCATAAGTCCTACTTTCAGAATGAACTAAAGATGTGAGTCCTTAAGGTGGGGCAGTACATAAGTCTTACTCCAGAAGGAACTAAGGGTGTGAGTCCTTGAGAGTGACAATTTATAAGCCCTACTCTCATAAAGAACTAATGGTGTAAGTTCTTGGGTGGAGCAGTTCATAAGTCATAGTCTTAGTTGAAACTAAGGGAGTAAGTCCTTGGGAGGGTCAATTTATAAGTCCTACTTTTAGAATGAATACGAGGTCATGGTTCTTTACTTGAACCTAAGTCCTTGAGAACGGACAGTTCGTAAGACCTTCTCTCAGAATGAAAACAGGTATATGGTTCTTTATTTGAACTTAAGTCCTCATCTAAAAAGAAAACAAATCATGCATAAGTCTTACTCTCAAAATGAAGACGATGTCGTGGTTCTTTATTTGAACCTAAGTCATTGGAAGCAGGTAGCTCGTAAGACATTCTCTCAGAATGAAAATGGGACCATGATTCTTTATTTGAGTATAAGTCCTACATTCTCTCAGAATGAAAATAGGGCCATGATTTTTTATTTGAACCTAAGTCCCCATCTCAAACGAGCGATTCATATGTCATTCTCTCAAAATGAATACGGAACCATAGGGGATGAATTTCACAACCGAAAATAAACAATTATTTTCAAGAGAACTGGGAGCCAAAATTTTTCTAGGTGCTTGAAAACGGATTCCGTTGAAAGCTTGAAGTCGGCACAATATCAGGTTTTGATCCCCAAATTTTGCTAAGTTTTTGAATGAACTACAACAAAAATAGAGTTCAATAGAAGAAAAATTGCACAAACAAAGTGATTCTTATTGATCGAAGAAAAAATATGAAAATGGGAGAAACTCTATCAATGAGCTCATAGTGAAAAAAATGGGAAAAATTCTATCAATGAGCCTGTAGTGAAAAAAACTGAAAAACTCTATCAATGAACCCGTAGTGAAAAGAACGGAAAGACATAACAACAAATGAAGGAGAAGTAATCATATCGGTGGCAAACTGACAAAAAAAGTTCATTGACAGCCATAAAACAGGAATAGAAGAACTTAACGGCAAAATGCAAATGAGAAACCACCACTGGCAGCAAACAGTCGATGCCTAAAAAACTATGTTTCATGTCTCCAAGAAGCACGTGAGTACAGAAACGGCCATACGTAACGTCAACGAATAAAATTTCATTGAGTGTAATGGGGCCAATGAACAGTCAAAATCTCACTTGACACGTGGTAAAATCTAGATCGAAGACTCAATCGAAGAGAAGATAAAGTGAGAACCGTAGGATCAAGTAGGTAGTGATAAAGATGACACCAATCAGATGAAAGTACACGACTTGCCAACGTGGCAATCCAAAGAGAAGCTAATCAAGACCATTGGATTGATCAGACTGCTAAGATTTATTTAGTTGTTAATGTTGATAAACTCAATACTAGTAGAATATTCTCATAATCCCATTTTTGGTGGGATTTGATTATATTCTGTAATAAGTGGAAACCCGATAAATGGAGCATATGTTTCAACACACAGACCTACGGGACACATGCCTACACGAAATATAAGAGAATATCAAAAGTCTTCCCGTAGTTTTCCTTCCTTTTAAGGGTTTTCACATAAATCATGGTACATTTATACTCTTTTTTTCTCTCTAAATTATTATCTTTATTATTCGTTCGTAAAGAGTTTTCCATACCAAAAGAATCCTTTACACATAGTTTTGCATTTTTTTTAGAAAATTCAACGTGATAGAGACACTAAAACTATACATATAATCCTATCCAGCGATAGATGAGTAAAAACATGTACGCAATACATCGTTCTACCCTAACAATCCACACCTATGGAATGTTCGACACTTAGTGAATATTCATATGATACGCATCAAATAAAAAGGACGGCCATTTTCACCGTTCTTTATTCGCTACTCGATTATGTATATTACATTAGCTTTTTCTTAAGAATCCTTTTATTTTTTTCATTGCTCTATTGAAAGTTTGGGTTTCATGAGAGGGAGGCTTGCTATTGATTCCCGTGATGTTTATCATGTATGAGTGATGTCCTTATGAGCAAGCAATGGCATCTACCGTCCCAGATTTTACCTGTGGATTTGTTCTCTATTTCAATACACACATGAACTAGGAGTAATTTTCTATATTTTCCTTTTTTATTGATCTAATCTTTCCTTTCTTGTACAGGTTTTTGCTGAATCAATAAACCAATTTGGCTATTTAGTTGCTGATCCAACCATAAATGAACTACTTCATTGTATAGAGAAACCTACAACATTTCTATGTTGCATGTATATTTCAAAATGGATTTTGTCCTGCTTTAGTGCCTCACATAACAATTACATTATTTAAGTTTTCTTCCAATGTAGGTAAGTGACTTGATTAATTGTGGAGTCTATATATTTACACCAGGCATTTTTACTGCCATTCAAGGTGTTTCCACTCAATGGAATGACAAAGGTCAGTGATATGTTGCCACATTCTAGATCATGGAATTTGCTTCATTAGCGAAATGCTTTCCCGAATTATGGTGATAAGGGAAAAGATTATTCACAAGGCGAATACATATTTATTTATGTAATAAAATAATGGCAACAACAATGTAGTTACAATATTTATAAGTTCATTTGTGTCAAGATTAATAAGCCCATTTCAATTTATGAATTTGGTTTCCACTCTTTATGAAATTTTTCTTGCTTGATCTTAAACACTTCCTCGCTACCCCAGCATAATATAGGTCGTCATCGGTTATGCTCCTGACATCCATGCTCTCTTCTTGGGACCCCTCTTCAATGCTGAGAAGTTTTAGCATTGATAATGGAATTAATCTTGGCCCTAAGATTAATCCCAGTCCTTAGATGATTTTTATGTTTAACCTCCTTTGAAACCGGTAGAATAGGTACCCAGTTACTCATTTTCTTCATCTTTTCCACTTCCCCCTTTCCCCCTTCTTCGACTACAACATCTCTAGGGCACGACGATGATTTTTTTCTCCTCCAAGTCGAAGATTGCCTTGTACAAATCTCAGATCTTCGTCTCTCCGAGTTGATTTCTTCTTATTCTTCACCAAACCCAAACAAGATTTCTTCTTCTTCACCAAACTCAGGCAAGATTTCTTCTTTTTCTTCACCAAACTCAGGCAATATTTCTTTTTCTTTTTCACCAAACTCAGGCTCTCTCTGCTTTCTATCTCCACTGTCGTCCAATCCATCCTCCACCTATCTCTCCATCGGTCATCACTACATGGCGAGTCGTCATACAAGACTGGCGTTTGGGCCCCAAACGCCACACACACAGGCGTGGCCCTAATACTCCCTATTGGATCGTGGCACGCGTAAATTAATTTTCAGAGGGCATAGATTTTTACTCGGGTGGAATCACGTGACCCGTAAGATATTAAATCGAAGCTTATTTAGAGATCTACATACGCGGTGGGAATTACTCGTGTAGCACAGTTTTTTGTCCAAAAAATACTACTTTTAAGTACTTTCAGAGGCCCGGAAGATGTTTCTTTTTCTTAATTTTGGGCTTTTACGTAATTCCTATCTCTTTTAAATTTAAATGTAAATAGGTTGTTTTCCAAATTTTATGGGGTTGTAATTTATAAAATTAAAGGTTAAACTTTCAAATTTTAATATTAAATTTCAAACTTTTAGCGGATATGTTTGATATATAGATAAAATATGACTTTGAGGATTATATCTGTTTGTCAAACCGATAAATAGGATTTACCGACCATCATAATATCGTGACCTATAATTATAAATGATGAAAATCTGTGTCACTCGATACTTATCATAAAAGCACAACAACATTATCAATGACAACTTTTAACGAGTTTATGAATAAGTGTTCAATTGTATCGAGAATCCTTAATTAATCCAATCTAATTTCACATAATAAGTAGGGGTGTTCACAGTTCGGTTCGGTTGGTTTTTTAACGAAAAACCAAACCGAAACTTTGGTTCGACAATGAAACCGAATCGAACCGATCATATCAAAAGAACCGAGTCGAGCCGAACCGTGAGTTCAGTTCTGCTCGGTATTATTAAATAAAAAATAATTTTTAAATGATATTATTAAAAATAATAATATAAATCAAAGTTTCGGTTCAGTTCGGCTTGGTTCGTTTTTATATGAAATTATATGTAAAAAATAAAAAATAATATAAAATCAAAGTTTCGGTTCAGCAATTTTCTTGAACCGAACCGCACACATATAACGAACCGCCAGATTCGGTCTTTTGCGGCTCAGTTCGGTCAGTTCGGTACACTTTTGAACACCCCTAATAATAAGTGAGTGTCATGAATGTTTGCATTGAAATAACAAGTTTTCTCTATTTTTATCGATGATTTTCCCAGTGTACAGTAAATAATTACAAAACATCATTTTTTAAGGAAAATTGTGAAGAACGGAGATTAGAGCCATATAAATGGTGATTACGAGCAAAAAGTGGCGATTTTTCAAGGAGTTCACCTAAATATTTCACGTACAAAATTAATCATTCTTTTAGGGTTCACCAAAATATTTTACATACAACATCAATATTCTTCGAGGGATTCACCAAAATATTTCACGTAAAAAATCAATCATTTTTCGAGGAGTTCACCAAAATATTTCACGTACAAAATTAATCATTCTTCGAGGTGCTATGAATAAAAAGGAGTGGGGAAATATTATTTTACTTGATACTTGTTGTAAAAATGAAAACATAATCAAGAATAGATTCTTAATCGTCATAAAAATGTACTAGAAATCATTGTATTGATGTAAAATCACCGAAAAATAATAAAACCACCAAAAAAGGAAAAAAAAAGTCAGGAACCATTTGTATTGGGCCCAAAGCCACCGATGTTGGGACCAAAGCCGTCGGTATTGGGACCAAAACCGCCGGTTTTGAGCCTATAACCGCTAGTATTTGTTAGAGAAACCGTCGAGATAGGTTGGTGAACCTTAGTATGTATTTGTTGAACCTCACTATGTAATTAGTGAATCCCACTACGTAATAGGTGAACCCCTCCAAGAATTATTCTTTTGTACGTATTTAGTGAACCCCACTATGTAATTGGTGAGCCCCACTACGTAATTAGTGAACCTCACTACGTGATTGATGAATCTCTCTAAGAATTATTCTTTTGTACGTATTTGGTGGATCTCACTATGTAATTGGTGAACTCCACTACGTAATTGGCGAACCCCTCCAAAATTATTCTTTTGTACGTATTTGGTGAACCGACTACGTAATTGGTGAACCCTCTAAGAATTATTCTTTTGTGCGTATTTGGTGAACCCCACTATGTAATTGGTGAACCTTCCAAGAATTATTCTTTTGTACGTATTTGGTGAACCTCACTATATAATTGATGAACTCATTTACATAATTGGTGAATCTCTCTAAGAATTATTCTTTTATACGTAATTGGTGAACCCCACTACATAATTGGTGAACCCCTCCAAGAATTATTCTTTTGTACGTATTTAGTGAATATCACTACGTAATTGATGAACCACACTAAGTAATTGGTGAACAAAAAAACCCTTTTACTTGATGGGTTATGTGTGACCCAGATTACTCCAAATGTAATTTAAAGGCTACAAAAGCCCACTACGTATTTAGTGAACAAAAAAATAGATAGAAAAAACATGCTAACTATTGAGCTTTGTGTGACCTAAATTACTCTAAATATAATTTTAGGACCACAAAACTCAACATGAATGCCGAGAATTTCTTCCCGCATCATAAAAGTTCCCTCTTTTTGTTACTTGCAACTAATCTAAGACGATATCCAGCTTTGAGGCGCCATCGAGTCATCAACTAGGTAAGATGTTTCTTTGGAGCATCGGTTCACTTACCACGTGTCCCTCCCTCTTTTCACGGCAAAAAATCCCGCTTCATTGTTAGTGCCTCAAAAGAAAGTGGAAGCGGCGGCCACGATTAACTATGATTCTTTGATTATCACACGTGTCTTTATGGATGTCGTAGGATGGACAGTGCCGTACAGGTTGATTTTTAAATAATTAGCATCTCTTTAGTATATAATTGGCAGACTCTTAATTTTCAAGATAAATTCACCGATCTAAAATCTCTTTGCCGTAAGATTTTGTATTAAAGGGGTTTAAAAGAGAGGTAAACGT
Source organism: Datisca glomerata (assembly GCA_003255025.1). NCBI lineage: Eukaryota > Viridiplantae > Streptophyta > Magnoliopsida > Cucurbitales > Datiscaceae > Datisca > Datisca glomerata. The sequence continues at coordinate 2,434,720 of QANY01000261.1, read as the reverse complement.
GAAATTATAGGGAAAAACTATGCATACACGTTCTACGATTTCATAAAATACGGTCATATTTAGGGGCAGATCTACTATATACTTGAGGCACAATGTTTCTCTTGACCTCTCATTTTTAGTATTTTATATTTTTTATAACAATTATTTTTGCATCTATTTAGTTTTAATCTATAAGGTGTCTCATGTAGATAATGACACAAACTATGGACAAAGTGTATTTTTATCTAAAAGAGAGATTTCGACATTGGATGCCACATTGGTCAAACTGACATTCACTCCTTACAAGTCAGTCACAAAATTATGATAAATGTAAATTAATCATAATTCTTTTATCTTCATAGAGATTACTTATTCCATTTATAAATTTGTTTTAGTAATTCTAATAAACCTCAAACACTACTAATAAACAAGTGTTAAGATTTTAAAATAAAAAAAACACTTATATTGATCCTTATATTCTTCTGTTGAAAGATGCTCTCCTAAATTAAAATATTAGAACCGCTACTAGTCACACACCATATACTTAAAAAAAGCATGTATCAGTACAAGGTGAACCTTTATATGTACAACAAGAAAGAAATCAAAATATTTTTCATGACTTTAATGACTCGACCAGGAAACAAATTCGATGATCGATTCCTAACTAAATTCTAACGAAATCTTAAGGGGTGCGATTAATGTAGATGTATTTATTGGATTCATTCAATTCTTTATCTAAAAGAATAGTTTGCAACTATCTATATATTTTTAAATATATACTAACACACTATCAATTACTAGTTCTGTTATTAAACTTGAAAAGATGATAATACCCTCTTTAACAACTTCGTCCCCCTTTAAATTCATCTAAAACATTGTGTTGAGGCCTAATGTTAAAACATTCAAATACATGACCATGACTAATAACAGATTTGACGAGATTTTATTTAAATGTGATTCAAAATACATTTCTAAATCTTTTTAATCACTTATTAAAAATTGTACAGTACATATGTGGTGATTAATTTACATTTAACCCCCGCGCTATTTAAAGCAAGGTTGGTTGTAAGAAAGACACAAGATTGAACAAGAAATCTAAACAAAGATTTACTTAAAAAAAAAATTGTTGTCCACCACAGTCTAATTCCTTTCCTCTTTGGTCCATAGTCCGTACCGTTACCATTACCACGGGATTTTTAATTAGAGTGCAAATAAAATAAATAAATATCTAACACAGAATAATTACAAATTATTTTGCAAGTCGTGCAAGCGCTTTTCTGGCCACGTGTTAATCCATGCTTAATTAAATAACTAATTGTCTTGACAAAAAATGACATTTATTGCGGGACTCGTGTCCTGCAATCTATCCACTACGGACGCGTAGAAGCTAGAAGCTGAGATCTTTTTGAACCAACAAAAAAGATATTTTCGAATCTTGTAGCTAGTGGGACACGTGGCTATATCTCACAGCTTTGATCTTCCCGCTGATGTTTGGCCTTTTACTCTAAGCTAGGGAAAGTGACCAATCAAATATCAGTACGTGTCGTTCAGCTAATAGTTGCTCGACACGTACCAGAAGAATCTAAGACGGTTAACCAGCTATTTTGTAGTTTGCCACGTGTCCCTTCTCCGAGTTTAGGGGCAAGTATATAAAAGGATTTCGAGCAATTGATTAGCCGTCATCTTAGCGACAGTTAAAAAATGAGTGCGAATCGGAGGTTCAAGCCAACTCCAAAGGGTCAGGGCGGCGAGTCGGACGACTCGGGGATACTGAACGAGCGCGTACTTCTGATCGTCTTTGAGTCAATGAAGTGGGACCTACACATGCTTTGTACCACCGCTTCCGTCAACAGAAAGCTCCGCGCCATCGCGAATCGGCTTCTGTGGCGGGAGCTCTGCATCTACCGTGCGCCGCGAATGTTAGCCTCGTTGACAAATGGAAACGGCGCGCCCATCGGTCGAGTCGGCGGCGGATGGCAGGCGCTGGCGAAGCTGATGTTCTACTGCTGTGGTTGCGAGTCGACTCGGAATTTCCGAGTGAGTCACCCCACGCAGGGTCACGTAGTGAAAGAGTCTCGGTTTTCGAAAACTTCAGGTCGGAGCTTCTTGAAGAAATGGTGCAGAGGAGATTTGCTGTACGTGAGCGATCCGTGCGAGCATTCGGTTGGAGATGAAGAAGATTATCTAGGGATTTACAGAGGGGTGTTTCGGGGATTTTTGAGGTCAAGAATAAGGGCTTTTTTGATCGGAAGGCAGGTACAGCTGGAAGAGAGAGTGAGATGCCCGTATTGTGGCTCACGGGTTTGGAGCATGACGACGGCTAAGCTCGTTCCCAAAAGTGCGGCTCGACGGCTCGGCTCTCGGGACGGAGGGTTGGAATATTTCGTGTGTGTAAACGGGCACCTCTACGGTACTTGTTGGCTCGTGCCGCTGTCCTCTGATGAAGATGGAGTTGATGATGAGGACGACGAAGATGACGGCAATGATTGCGAGGAGGATTCAAGTCAATACATGAACGGTGATGATGGAGTTCGTGAAATTCGGTACGATGATCGAACGATGACAGATGGAAGTCTCAGCGGGACTAGCGAAGAGATTGTTGCCGTAGATTGATCTCGTGTGGCAGTGGATCCCTCTCCATTCTTAGACGCGTTGATCAGTGTGGTTATTCTGAGTGATTTTTGAACTGTAGGCTCACTTGGATAAGATTAACGAAATTTAGGTGACGAGAGAATTTTGTTTTGTATTTTTAGCCTTTTTCTGCGGGAGAAAGTTCGTGTGGGGGCAGGCATGGGCTTATGAGCGTTGTGTGATAGGAGGTTAGTTTAGGTATTTCAATCGCTCGCCTTTCTGAATCCATGAGCTTATGAGTGTGGTGTCAAGCATGTTGTTGTTGGGATTTTCTACTTCTTTTATTTTTGATTTCCCTTTCAACTTTTTTAAAGCTTTCTTAACATTATCCGGATCAAATTGAGAATATTCTCAGATTCGGTCTTCATCTAAAATGGTTTATATATATATATATATAAGATCGAAGGTGTTACTCCACCAACACTTTGGCTATTTAATGTTTTTACATTAACCTTACGCTGAAATATAAACATATCCCTCAGATGGTCTAAAATATAAAATATGTCTTTAATTTTTTTCTACATAATTTTATATTTATGTAGTTTGAGAAATTATAAAACACATCTTTTTGTTATATAAAAATGTTAAAATTAACCGTCAATTAAACGTCGTTAAAACTCAATCGATTTTTTCATAATTTTGACTCTTTCTTCTTCATTGCCTCCATTTTTGGGCTTCATTATATAGTTTCCCTCCATTTTTACACTTTATAAAAATAATTTCATAAATTTTCTCTATTTTTAGACCTCTATTTCAAAATTACTTTACACTGGCCCCCATTATACTAGACAGAATGTTCTTTGTTGAGGAGTAATATTTTGTCTTTTCTTATTCTAACCTTATGTATGCCCGTTTCTGTTCTCTCGTGTTTCTTGGAGACATGCTTGTTTCTGTTCTCTCGTTTGCTGCTAGGGTAGTTTCTCATTTTCTTTCCGCTGTTATATTCTTATGTTCCCGTTTACAAATACTTTGTGGTTGCCAAGCAACTTTTTGTCGATTTATCGATGATGATTACTTCTCCTTCATTTTCTATTATATCTTTCCGCTCCTTTCACTACAGATTCATTGTTTGAGTTTTTTCCGTTTCTTCAGTTTTCATTTTCCTTATCTCGTATGTTAAGATATGTGACAGGAATGTCGTACAAGAATAATAACATAATAATTTATTGAAATGAATAAGGAGCGAGTGTACCATTTCATAATTGCATCGTAGGGGTTTGAGTTTGATTCTCAACGCTCATTTGTAGACTTTCTCCCGTTTCCTTTGCTACGAGCTCATTGCAAAATTTCTCATATTTTCTTTCATGTAAGCTCATTAGAGGGTTTCTCCAATTTCCTTTGCTACGGGCTCATTGAAGAGTTTCTCCCATTTTCTTCGCCACAAGCTCAATGATTGAGTTTTTCCCGTTTCCTTGTTTTTCTTTTTCCTTCTCTCGTTTTGTATTTTTCCTCCATTTCGATCAATGAGAATCACTTTGTTTGTGCAAAATTTCTTCTATTGAACTCTTTTTTTGTTGTACTTCATTCAAATATTTGACAAAATTTGGGGACTAAAATCTTGTATTGTGCTGACTTCAAACTTTCAACGAAATCCGTTCTCAAACACTTAAAACCTTTTCTTCTCAGTTCCATTGAGAATAATTGTTTTCGTAGTAGAAGTAATTTCAAACATTTTAAGTTTCAATATCTCTTGTCCCAGAATCCGTTCTCGTGACCTCGATCTTTGTTGGAGAATAAATACCTTTGTCAAAATTTGTTTCGAGGAAAAAAACTTTAATTTTCTTTTAGAGAGAAGGATTCATAGTCTATCCGCTCCTAAGGACTTAGGTTCAAATAAAGAACTATGACCTTATGTTCATTCTAAGAGAATGACTTAAGTTCAAATAAAGAATCATGTCCCCGTTTTCACTTTCAGAAGAACTTATGAACTGTCCGTTTTCTTTGGAGATGAGAACTTAGGTTCAAATAAAAAACCATGACCTTATTTTCATTCTGAGAGGACTTAGGTTCAAATGAAGAACCATGACCCCGTTTTCACTCAGAGACAATGACTTACAAACTGCCAATTTTCTTTTGAGATGAGCACTTTGATTCAAAAAAGAACCATGGCCCCATTTTACTTTTAGAAAACATGTGCCACCGTTTCCTTTCAAGAGCAAGGCTTATGAGTTGTCCGCTTTTATATACATGGACATTTGCTTTCTTTGGTTTTCACATTTTAGAGAGAATATTTTTTCCATTCTCAAGGGCTTTGGCTACTAGGCCGTCAACCTTTTGATTTCTTTCATTTTACAGAGAAGGCATCCTAGCTCTCAAGACTTTAGGGTTTTTCTCAAGGACTTAGGCTGTTACACTGTTGTCATTTTCTCCTACTCATTTTTCTAATTTTTAGAGAGAAGGGTTTTCCCGCTTTCAAGGGCTTTGGCTACTAGGCCGCTGATATTTAATTTCCACATTTTAGGAAGAATGTTTCCCCGCTCATAAGGGCTTAGGCCACGAGACTGTTAACCTTTAATTTCTATATTTTAGGGAGAATATTTCCCCACTCCCACGGGCTTAGGCCACGAGACCGCAGACCTTAAGTTTCCACATTTTAGGGAGAAGGTTTCCCCGCTCCTAAGGGCTTAGGCCACGAGACCGCCAACCTATTTTTTGCTTTGCTGTGGAAGATAAAGAGTTGACACCAGAAATTTATCTTGTAAGTGTTGGAAGTGATGTCCTCAAAGCATGTGCATTGACTTTTTAATATGAATTTTAATAGAATTACATTTTTTTTTATAAATGTTCGTTTAAATTATTGTTGAATAATTTATATAAATATCTGAAAATTTCATATTCATTAAGAAGAGTATCATCTTGTATTAGTACGAAATGATTAAGATAATAGATAATGAATAAAATTATCAGCAACCTATTAAAGTATGAAATCTTTAATGAATGGTTGCTAGTTTTGGGGTGTAGGAATTTTTGAAAATTTATTTTGAATTTTATTAAATTATAATTATTCCGATCACGAGAAGACGAAGAATGCACGAGATGAACGTGGAGGAAAAAGAAAAAGAATTCCAGCGCCGACACTGGTAATAGGATTGCCCCAAAAAAATTGACACTGCGGCATCGCCGTGATTGATGGTTGCGGTTGGCGATGGCTGGGGTTGGCCGGCGGTGGGACAGTCTTGTCATTGGTGGTAACTATTGTCAAAGCTAGGGAAGTTTCGGAGAAACCCTGCCACTAACTTATCCTATCATTGCAGAGTTTTATGAAAACTTTAACTTTATCTTTTAAATTTTGAATTAATGTAATTTTAAAACTAATTATTAATTATTAATTTTATGAAAATTAAAGATTAATTAATTGATTGTGTTTGACCCAAGTTTGACCAAGTCAATAAATTATTTTTTGACTAAGTCAAATTCAATAATTCTAAAAGATAATTATAGAGGAAATTTTTAATTAACAAAAATAGTTTTTCCTAATTAAAAGAGTTTTGTTCGAAGATTATGAAGATGAACATCATGTGGAGAATGATATATTTTGAAAACATGTAATCTTGAAATCCTCTTTGTAATTTTATTTATTTATTTCAATGCGTAATTTAGAAATATTCAATAGTCACTCGGTCCATTATTTTTTATTTAATTATTGAATAAATATCTATTGACATGATTGATAACATGACCATGCATTAGTCAATCACATTCCATACATGAAATCCCACACAGTTTTATTTAATCATGCATCTCAATAGTGAAAACATGATTTATCAGGATTATCCTAATATGTTTATATAAATTATTTTGAGAAATCAATTGCATGTAAACTGCTAGGTTTTAATTAGTTAAAACTTCGTAACCACACCTTCCTAAAGACTATAGTAATCTTTAAAGTAACAAACTTTAGTATTGAAGTTTGATAAATGTAATTAATTAGTTAATCTAAGTTAACATAATTATGACTTAGGCTCTTTAGAAGGTTAAATGAACTTAGATCAATTAAATTGGATTAACTGTTAATTTAACAATCATATGGTTATATTTTTAACTAGTAATTAAATTAGAATTAATCGATTGGTAAAAATAGAAACACATTATCCTAAAATAGTGAGTGGAAGAATGCTGGCATGTCAATGTAACATATTGACTCCATTATTAGTACAACACCATGAGGTACAGTGAGAGCCTCGAGATGGTTTTGTTTTCATCCACCTAAGGAAGGTTTCGAGTTATACCAATACCGAGGTTAGACTTCTTAAAAAGATATGACTAAGTGATGTAGTTTAGTTTTGATCGGCCCTAAGATGGAATATTCTAAATCAAGTCATGGAATCTGAAAATAATGTGTTAGACTCACAAAGCCTTAATTAAGCTTTGAGTGGATAATTAAGACTTGACCAAATAAGCGAAACCTTATTATTAAAAGAGAAAATATGAGATATTTGAAGTTTTAATTAATAAAGATGAGAATGTCTGTCTCATAGACAGTCTAAGATTAATCTGACTAACCCTAAGGCAGCATATTAATTTTTAGGTTGTTTTATCATGGATTAGTAAATGTTAAATTTATGTGTTTAATATGTTGTATTCATACATCAAGTTTACTTGCCAAATTTTGGACGTTTATTTCAATTATATTGAATTATGTACGTTTTATTTTGAAGTTACTATTATGCCCATCATTGGCAACCCTATTACCGCTTTACTAGCACTTGAAAATTGAATAGTGATAATTTTATAAGATGAAAATCTAAACTTGATGCTAATTCGTGAGAACCACAAATTTGTTCTTACTAAGGAATGTCCTGAGGGGCATGCTGCCAATGTCCCTAAAAATGTTAGGGACAAGTTTAATACTTGGATTCAATTCAACAACAAAGCGAAGTGCTACATGCTTGTGAGCATGAATGATGTTCTGAGAACCAAGCATGTGAGCATGAAGATTTCCTATGAGATTATGGAATCTCTACAGGCGATGTTTGGGCAACAGTCTGATCAAAGTCATCATGAGGCTACTCGGAGCTACATAACGAGCAAGATGAAGAAATGTACTTCTGTGCGTGAACATATTTTGAACATGATCGACATAATGCATGGGGAAAAAATATATGGAGCGACTATTAATGAGCGAACTCAAGTCAGCATTATACTAGAATCACTCACATAAGTTTTTTCTGCGTTCACCACCAATTGAGTTTTATCCTTTATTTCATCTGGATAAAACTATTTCATCTCAACTAACCGATACCCAACATTCTCTTCTCGCGACATCCGACCAAATAATTGATCTAGAAATGAAGCTCAAGTTCTTAGAAACTTGTTACAAGGAATATACCACTCCTGAGATCAAATCTGTTGAAATTCTAGTATGAAAGAACTCCTAAACTGTATTCAACTGGACTCTGTACCCAATAAACTTGTTATAATTTCTGATCTAAAATTGGAAATTAATATAATTAAATATAAAATCTAGCAGCTCAAGACTGTTAATCAAATCCTTTCCCAGGATCTCAATCTGCTCAAACAATCTAATCTCAAAGGAAAAACCCCTGTAAACTTCACTACAACTTCCTCACCAAATAGTTTTTCCTATTTAATTATGAACAATTTGTAATTCAACATGACTCAATTGTTAAATAAACTGTAGACTTTTGATTCACTCAATAAGGGTATGACAAAAGAAGGTGAGACAAATGTTGCCGAGCAAAAGCCTTCTTCCACTGTTGTTAAAATTAATAAGAGGAATAAGCCCAATGGAAAGGGAAAAGGTAAGAACAAAGAAAGGGAAGAAAGTCAAGACATAGCCGAAAGCCAAGAAGAACAAGAACGATAACAAGCCCAAAGAAAAATGTTTCCATTGTGGGGTTGAAGGTCATTGGAAGAGAAACTATAACAAGTATCTCTCTGAGCTGAAAAAAAAGGGTAAATATGTACTTGAAGCTTATTTAGTGAAATATGATTTTTCATCCTCAATATTATTTTCAAGAGCCACTAATCATGTATGTTCTTTTTTTTGTAGATACTTGATTCGTCAAGGGGGCTTACTGATGGCGATGTCATTATGAGAGTTGGCAGTGGTGCGCTTGTGTTAGCAAAAGCATTGGGGACAATCCGTTTACATTTTAAAATAATTATTTAATTTTGAACGATATTTATTATATTTCTGGATTTTCGAGAAATTTGATTTCTCTTTCTCTTTTGTATGAACAATTATTTAAAATTTATTTAATTAATAATGAGTTTATTGTTTCTAAGAATGGATTCAATATTTGTCATGCAAAAGTATCGAACGAACTTTATATGCTTAAACCGTCTGAACGCGCGTTAAATAATTCTGAATTATTTAAAATAGCAAATCCTAAAAGTAACAAACGACAAAGAGTTTTTCATGATGATGATAACACATATCGTTGGCATCTTAGGTTAGGACATATTAATCTAGATAGGTTAAACATGTAAACAAAGCATGGTGATTTGAGAGAACTAAAAGTTGAGAATCTTCCTATTTGTAAACAATACTACAAAAGTTGGCTACAATGCCAGCCATAAATTTTTTAATGACATGTTTGTTAAACCTCTCATAGAAAAAAGATTCTTGGAGGAGCGAATTTACTTTTTGGAGTTATGTGACAATGTTTACAAACACTGTCATCAAATGCTCATATACTATGGCAGCTATTTTTTAAGATGTCATAAAATGTTTTTACTTGTTTTTAGAGATGTAAACATGACAATAATTACCAGATTTTATTTTAATTACAAAAATACCATCTATATATTACTGAAATCTTACAACCCTAACATTACCTCTCATCTTTATCATATCTCAAACAATCAAAGCCATCGCCTCTCTCAACCCGAAGTCTCTCTCTCTCTCTCTCTCTCTCTCACACACACACTCTCTATGTCTATCAATAATCAAACCTGGAGTCTCTCTCTCTATCTTAATATCTCAATCCCCTATCTCTCTCTCTATATCTCAAACCCCTATCTNATATATATATATATATATATATATATATATCTCTCAACCCTAGATCACGCCTTTAAAGAAGTTAAGCTCGCCACCAGATTCATCATAGCTCAGGCATGATTAGGGCGTGGTGACGAGCTCGCGGCTAGATCTACGGGGCTAGCTTGCAGCTAGATCTGCGGGGCTAGCTCGCAGCTAGATCTACGAGGCTGGCTCTCGACTAGATATGTATGGCTTATGACTAGCTTATGCTTTACTGAATCTTTCAATAAGGAAGATCAGTTCTCAGTTAATGTTCCTGAGTCAGATTCTCTGGGTTGGGAGTGAGATGCTTGGAGACTCAAACCGTTGGTCAACGCACACCAGTGGCTAGTTCGGTTACAGATCTAAGGTTTTATTTAACGTGGGGATTTTACTGAATCTTATTTTCACTTATTTTTGTTTGGCTGAAATTTCCAGAACTCTTCTTGTATTTTGTTTTCATCGATTTTACTGAAATCTATTTGTTGGATTTTATTGAACTCTTCTTCTTCATTGATTGGAGTTTATCGAATATTGTTTTCAATTGTTATACGATTAATTTTATATTCGAATCGATTAAACCGAACTGACTGAAGAGTGTTGGTTCTTCTGCCATAATCAATTGTTGGTTCATATGCCTTAATTAGTTCGGTCGAAACATCAACGAATCGCTCATTTTGGTTCGGTTTGACTTTTGGCTACTAACCCAATAGTGAACATCCAATAGGCTTGGTTGATTATCAAAATTGTATTTAATTTTAATTAAAGAGTGTTCTTTTTTTATCATACTTTTGATACTGAGTGTTCTTTTGTTGCAGGTTCCATGTAGATAAAATGTCATCTTCTCATGTTTACTTAAGACAACAAAAAGGTTAGACAATTAATGATATAATGTCATCATTCCCCTGCTTTTAAGTACTGAAAATGGAACCTGCTATTGGAATCCTTCAAATACCTTCGAATTCTTTTCCAAAGGTAAAATTACTTTAAGTTCAGACGATTGCGGTGAAATTAGATAATTACCTGGACCGTTCTCTCATCTGGTTTCACAATCGTGGAGTATTTTTTAACACTGCATTGCATTGAGACTGGAGGTCATGTTGTAATAAATTTTGTAGCATTGATCCTGATATTCTTTTTCTGATTAAAAAGAGAAGGTATTGTGATTTTGTGGTTATTTCAAAGGTCATTTTCCAGGAGCTACATCGGGGTGGATCTGCTCAAATCTAGCAATGGAGGGAGTGAATTTTTCCTTAAAACACTATGGCATCGCTCAAATACAATCATGTGCTACTCTTTGAAGGTGTGTCTCATTAGTTAACAACCCAAAAAAGGAAAAAACTTATGGAGCTATACATAGCAATTTAATTTTCAAACTCAAAGTAGCAACCAAATATCATGGTCTTCTTCATAGTCATTTAAGTATTTAATACATGCATCTGACATCTGATAGTACAAAATGGTTACATTCAGATTCTACCATACCCATTTTATTAACACTTAAATTTAAAACTCTCAGTCCTTGCACGCATTGTCAGTTTTCATTTTCGCAAACCAGGCAGGCTTGGCATGCTCGAGACCACGTTGGTTGCGCTTTAAGACATAATGTTAGAGAAGATATTTGATGATCACGGTAAAAAGACATTGTGCTTGGAGTTTCCACAGATAATGCAGCAGGTTTGGCAACTTTTCCTAACTTCGTTTCACTACTACACGGAAACAAACATAATTACATTTGTTTCAGTTAACTTGATATTGTGTTGACTTGATCATTTTCTTTTTCTGAATGCATCATGTATTTATTTGATATTAGTAATAATGCCTTCATTTCTTCAAATTTGGAGCAGTTGAAGATACATCAGATAAAGTTGTAGTCCAACATAAGGGGCACTTTAAAGTCACTTCAGCAAAGCTCAGCCCCAAGTTTATACATTTCATCGAATTTAGGAAAATCTTTACTAGGGTTAAACGCTCGCTTTTGTTATCGTGCTCCACTAGTGTAAAAGAAATTTATATGCCTATTGACTGATTGGCTAATGACTTTGTTCTTAATATATTTATAATTATTATGATGCGGAGAGAATCTGAGAGCTCCTTGCACTCCATTTCAAAAAGTCATCGTTGAAAACCGCAACCATTCTCATCGATGCCGCCATCGCTGGTCCCCATCGTTTCTACCGTGCCACCGCCCCTACTGTCGTGCCTTTGCCACCTGCTGCCTAGCGCCATGCCCTGCACAGTTGGTTACCTAATTGGGTTTTTGAAATCTATGGATTTAGGAAACCATTGGGGTTTTGGAAACTTTTGGGTTTTGGAAACCTAAGGGTTTTGGAAACTTTAGGGTTTGGGAACCTTGAGATTTTGAAAACTTTTGGGTTTAGAAAATCTTAGTGTTTTGTCCAACCCATTCCCTAAATATTATTTTTATTTAATTCGGTAATTTTTCAACACTAATTAATTGAAATTTATAAATTGTTCTTAAAAATAAACTAATTGATTTATCAAAGTAAAAAGTATTAGAAAATTAAATTTTAAATTGAAAATTGATTTTTAAAATGGGACTTGACTGTTGTAAAGAGCTACGAAGTGGTGGGATTTCCTGAAGGAGAATGATCAAATTTCAGACTCCATGAAGATTAGTTTATAAATTAGTTGTTCATCATATAATATGTCATATAAAACTAGGGATATGCCAATATGAAAATGTCATGTAGCATGTACATGCGTGATTGTAGTTTAATTTATAATGGGTTATGATTAAAATACAATGTGAATTTTATAGAAGTCATAAATTTTAAATTGAGATTTGAATTTAAATTTTTTTATAATTTTGTAAACATGTTTTTCAAATTAATAAAGAGTTTTGTTTTTGTAAAATAATCAAAAATCCATTTTTTTCCAAAAAATAAGTGGGAATGTCGTTTATGTGGAAACGTTCCCAACACCAAATTGATCGTGGCGTGAGGAATAGTTTAGAGCCACCCTCGTGGTCCTCTCTTCAGTGGGCGAAACTTGAGAATCATGTCACTTTGAGTCATCGAGTTGCTTAAGAAGCTAAGACTTGTAAAGGAAGTGCTGAGGCAGGACCATTCCTAGACGGACTGTTAGTTCATAACAAACTTTAAAGTTGATGCGTTAGTGAAACACGTAGACCGAAGCATATTGGAATCCCTCATAAGGGCTAGTCAATGGGGCTAAGGTGACTAAAACCATTGGTGATTAGTTCAGTTAGATGTAGTGATATCTTGAGAAGCGTTGACCAAACGAGAAGAGTCTTGATGCGATAAGAGATAGCTAGGGAGTTGTCCTTAGATAGGACAAGCTATTGTTATTGATCGTAATATCATGGAAGAATTTATTGAATTTTTAAATATTTAAGTATTTGTATCATGCATCATACTTTCCTAAATAATTAAGTATTTATTTACACCACTTTATTTATTCTTTTCAGTAATCATGTCGTGATCCCCTCTCTCAACTATCTTAAATGCGAACAAACTTATTGGTGGAAATTACGTGGATTGGAAATGTAATCTTGATATCGCGCTGACGGTAGAAAAGAACAAGTTCGTGCTCACTACCTCTTGTCCCCTTGAGCCTATTACTGAATCAACTCAAGAGGAAAATGATGCTTATGCTTCTTGGCTGCATTTTGATGAGATCGCTAGATTTTACATCTTGGCTTTTGTTAGCAATATGTTGCAACAACAACATCACAACATGGAAACTGTCGCAGATATGATGTTGAACATCACCGAAATGTTCAGAGATTAGGGTCGTCAAGCCAAACAGGCTGCTGTGCGAAACTTCATAAACTCCAGGATGAAACCTAGAGCTCCTGTCAGAGAACATATGATGCTAATCATTAGTTATCTGAATGAGATGAAGATCATGGGTTGAGGTAGATGGCGAGACATAAGTTGATATGATCCTTGAGACTCTGCCTGACAATTTTGAGAACTTCAAACTTAATTATTCGATGAATAAGTTGATGTACTCACTTCCTGAGCTGATGAAGGAACTGCAAGATGTTGAGACCCTATTTCTTAAGGGAAAGAGGAAGACTGGAGAGGAAAACTTTCCTTAAAGCAAGCCTTCCACCTCTGGCGCAAAAAAGAAACACGTGAGAGGTCGGGAGAAGGATAAAAGGCAGAACTCAAAAGCTGTGAAGGTAAGGGCATTGCAAAAGTGGACAAATTGAAAGACAAGGGTCATCATTATGGAGCCGCTAGCCATTGGAAACCTAACTGCCCAGATTATCTCAAGGCATTGAGATCTAAAGGTATAGTACTTATGACTTAGGCTTGTTATGTGGTTGACTCTACTTTTTCATGGATTGTAGACTTTGTAGTCACTAACCATATCTGTTGTTCCTTGCGTGGGTTCAGGGAAATTAGAAGGCTTGACGAGGGCGAGTTCAACTTCCATTGAAAAAATGGAGTACTAGTATCGATCGTATCTCTGAGAACTATTAAATTGTCTTTTGATAAATGTTTTATAGTTTTACGTGATGTTTATATCCCGGTATTTTAGAAAAACCTTATTTCAGTAGCTATTTCAATCGAACAAGGGTTCATTTTTAATTTCATTGATAATGATATTGGTATTTTGAGAAATGACTACTTAATTACTACTACACGTTTGATAAATAAACTGTTTTACGTAAACCAATAGTTTCAATGATATGTGACACTGAAGTAAATACTGATTTATAAAGGGATAGTAAAAGGTTGAAGTCTATCTCAACCGATCTAACATATTTGTGGCACTTATGTCTTGGTCACATTAGCCTAGACATGATTAAAAGACTTGCAAAGGATGGTCCATTGCAAAATTTAAGTGTGTGATCACTACCCACACATGAATCTTGTATAGAAGATAAAATGACCAAGATACCCTTTTTAGCGAAGGTTGAAAGAGCCACTCAATGCCTCAAACTCGTACATAATGAAGTATGTGAGTCATTGAATATCCAAGCGCTAGGAGATTATGAATACTTTGTAACCTTCACTGATGACTACTCACATTTTGGACATGTTTATCTAATGCACCAAAAGTCTGAAACCTTTGAAAAGTTCAAAGGGTATAAGCTATGGTCGAAAAGTAATTCGAGAAATAAACTGAAACGCTGCGATCTGATCGTGGTGGAGAGTACTTGCTATGAGGGTTCGAAGACTTTATTAAGGAAGAATATATTCTTTCTCAACTTACAGCACTTGTCACTCCAGAGCAGAACGGTGTGTCAGAAGGAAAGAATCAAACTCTGATGGATATGGTTAGATCCATGATGAGTTACTCATCCCTCCAAGATTCGTTCTGGGGATGTGCCTTGGAAACAACAACAAATATTCTAAACCAAGTTCTGTCGAAGACGGTGCCTAGCACGTCATATGAAAGATGGAATGGGTGAAAATCTTTCGTTAACCACTTTAGAATATATGGTGCCTAGCACATGTTCTGAAAAAGAAGATAGACAAGTTGACCAGTTGATTAGAATTATGCATGTTTGTAGGATATCTCAAAGGAACAAAGGGATATGTCTTTTATAGTACGACTGACAAGAAAACATTTATAAGCACAAATGCATATTTTCTTGAAGAAGACTATATAATAAGTGTGAAGCCAAGAAACATTCTTGTGCTAGAGGAATTATTGAGTAGGAGGACACTGACTCCTCAATCAGGATCTGTTTCTGATTCAATAATGAAAGAACCACAGTTGGGGCGAGAGCCTATGGAGCCTCGATGTAGTGGGAGAGTTGTGACAGCCTTATAGGTGCACATGTTTATGGAGATGCCTTAACAATAGTCTCAGATAATGATCATGATGAACCTGTCTCTTACTCATAGGTCATGGTTGGTCATGAAGCAAACCTATGGCACGAAGCCATGGACGTTGAGATATATTCGATATACTCGAACGGAGTGTGGAAACTTATAGATGCTCCTGAAGGGTTAAAACCTGTAGGGTGTAAATGGATCTATAAGAGAAAGAGAGGTTCGATGGGATGTGGAGACATTCAAAGCTAGGTTAGTAGCTAAAGGCTACACCCAAAAGGAAGGTATAGACTATGAGCATACCTTCTTGTCGGTAGGCATGCTTAAATTCATCCGAATCCATTTGTCCATTCCTACCGCCCTTGATTATGAAATCTGGCAGATGAATGTCAAGGCTGCTTTTCTGAATGCTAATCTTGAAGAGCGCATTTATATGGCTCAACCACACGGGTTCATGGGGAAAGGTCAAGAGGATAAGGTTTGTGAACTACTGAAGTCCATTTATAGACTTAAGCAAGCTTCACGGTCGTGGAATATTAGATTCGATGAAACTGTTAAAAATTTTGGTTTTGAACTGTTAGCGGGTGAACCTTGTGTGTATAAGCTGATACATAAAGGGAAAATGATTTTTCTAGTCTTGTACGTAGATGATATTCTACTTATTACGAATGATGTAGGAAAATTATCTGATGTCAAGATTTGGCTTGCAAAGAAATTTGATATGAACAATCTTGGAGAAGCTGCCTTTGACCTAGATATTTAGATCTTTCGAGATCGGAAGAACAAATAATTGGCAGTGTCTCAAGCATCTTATATTGATAAAGTGATAGATCACTTCTGTATGCAAGACTCGAAGCAGGGATATCTTCTTTTCAGGCATGAAGTCAGTCTCTCCATGGAGTAGTCTCCCACGACTGCACAAGAAGAGGAAGATATGAGAAAAATTCCCTATGCCTCACCCATAGGAGGTCTAATGTATGCGATACTTTGCATTAGGCCAGACATGTGCTACGCGGTGGGCGTGGTGAGTCATTTCCAATCTAATCCTCGAATCGAGCATTGGAATACAATCAAGCATATCCTTAAGTATCTTAGAAGAACAATGAACTACATGCTTGTGTATTCAGGTACTGACCTGAATATGATGGCGTATATTGATTTTGATATTCAAGCAGACAAGGATTTTAGAAGGTCCACTTCAGGATCAGTGTTCATCTTAAACGGTGGAGAAGTTCTATGGAGACGTATCAAGTAATCTTACATTACTGATTCTACCATGGAAGTTGAATATGTGACCGCTTGTGTAGCTGCTAAGAAGGTTGTATGGATTAGAAAGTTCTAAAGACTATGGAAGTTGTTCCAGAAGCTGATAAGCTCATGACACTTTATTGCGATAACAGTGGGGCTATTTGAAGGAACCGAGGTGCCACAAAAGATCCAAACACGTAGAGCGTAAGTATCACCTGATAAAAGAGATTGTTCAGTGCGTAGATGTTGTAGTTACACATATATCGACGGTTAACAACTTGAAAAATCCGTTCACGAAGATTTTAAGCAGTAAAGTCTTTGATGGTCATCTAGAGAGCATGGGGATACGAGATTGTACATGCCTACTTTAGTCCAAGTGGCAGATGTTTAGAATTATGTCCATAAAGTAGGGTGTAATAACTATTAATGAGTATTTAGTTATTTCTCTGACATTTTGTATTATTGAATTTAATGAATGAACGAAAGTTTTTCTATTAATTAAAATGTGTTTATACTTTACTCAAGTCCTGAAACTCTTGTCAACGTAAAAAGAGTGAAGACTGAAAGACAATCGAGTTTGATTACGACTATTAGGTTGAATCAAAGAATGCTGGTCTTAGGACATGGGAGTGGAGACTCTAACGGTTGACCTAGACATATTGTGAAACATGTTGAATGGACTAGTAACAAATTAGTTTGAGTAAAATCATTTATCTAGCTCTAAATTTAATTGTTACACCTTAAAGGTATTTTTGTAAATACTTTAATCCTGAGGTGAATACGAAACTTGACCTAGTTAGTTACGATATTTGATACGTCAAAGGAGTGAGTTTGAATTACCGGATAGTTTGAATTACGATATTTAGTTAAATATTTTACCAAAAAATATCGTGGAAGCTAGGTCAAATTTTTAATTTAAAAAAAAATTCACATTAAATACGATAATATATTATATAAAATCAAATCCTTCATCAAACTCTTAATTATTACATAAATTTTTTTCACTAATTAAAACATTCTAGAACCTAAGAGTACGTATTTTGAAGTCTCATGATTTAACTTAAATAAAACCCAACCTCAAATAAACAATTATTAAGACTTTTAAATACGACTTGATGACCCTCGTCCGTTGCCAGAGACTCTAGGCATCTTTGCAAAAAACTCATCATCAATGTTTTCATCATCTGAAAATTTATAAGAAAATGGAATGAGTATATAGAAATATACTCGATACGTATAAACTGACATATGCAAAACAGATCAACGTTCACAGTCACATTCAAATCGTAACATGTGCATACTTTTTAGATGTTTCTTACAGAGTCGTTGGCCAACTTCTATTAGAATTCTCCCCCACACCTAATATAGAGATTATCCGTCGGTAATTGTTAGCTGTGAGGTAAGTGCAAGTGACATTTCTCACGAGTACTACTCCGCACTTTCGAAGAGGTGGAACCAGTTACGCTAACGCCTTCTCACAAAACTAACCGATGCATAAACAAAGACCCTTTCCCTAAGGATTAAGCAAACTAAGACCTTTCCCGAAGGCCAGGGCAAACATAGCAGAATGTTGGCCGTGTGACTATAATGAAACATAGTAATTTCTTTCATGCATTCATACAATATTTTCCTCATCTTATAACATATATTAAATTATCAATCATATAACCTAACATAATACACCAACATCATAATTTGACAATAACAATAACAAAAAGGAAGGCCCTCGCTCTAAAGGGGCAGCTTGATGGAAGCTATCCTGCTCTATCTGAGAGAATTGGAATGTAAATAATCAAGTTATTAATGACTGGACGAAACTAAGAAATAATCCCTCACGTCCGAAACAACAGAGAACACTATATATCACAAAATACAAACAAAGTTCCATCATAAATTTTTAGACATACAATTCAAACCATTACATATGAAAAATTCAGTTACCTTATATCTCTTTAAGTTCCTAAAGTTTAAGTCCTGGAAGGATAAAGGAGAAAAATCCCATTCTTAGATGTTTTCAAACACTAACGAAAGAAAAATAGTTTGGATGTCTGGATTTGAAAATTCATTATGAATTGTACCAAACATGAAAAATTACAATATTAATTCTGAACATTAATACATTCCTCATAGATCTTGATTTAAAAATTTGTAATTTTTTGAACGTATTTTCTTATTGAAAAATCATCATCAACTAGGATCTGTCTGGCAGTAAAATAAAATTCAGATTTACAAGTTTAACTACTCATTTGATATATCATATCTTATCTAAAAATTACAAAAATTTACAGAACTATATTTACATATGATAAAACTGTAAAATATTTGGGCCAAAATGATATAATTTATAATGGAAACGAAGCCATGAGAAATGAAGTGGTCTGCTCCTAATTTTCAGGTTTCTAAAGGTGATATGAGAAAAGTTTTGACCATGCAAATGAATTTTTAAAATTACGAAATTTTTATACGAGTAATATTAATGTTTTATATAATAGTCATAATTTCTTAGAATTATTATATCAATAATTTCTTAATGAAAAGAAAATCATTTATCTACTATCAGAATTTTCACCGGTAAACCCACAACAACAAATTCTTATGCTACATCAAAAGAAATAAATTTTAAACACATTAGCAGAAATTTTTCGGTACTAAAATCATATGGTTTTATTGATAAAATTCATAACTTAAAGTGCTTTTGAAGGAAATCTCATTTAAGGTTGAGATTTATAAAAGAGTAATTATAATCAAGAATAATTACCCATAGTTTGATCTTCTTTTGGATTGAAAAAGGTTGCTGCAAGTAAACGAATTTGGAGTCAAGAATTAGACTA
Organism: Datisca glomerata; assembly: GCA_003255025.1. Taxonomy (NCBI): domain Eukaryota; kingdom Viridiplantae; phylum Streptophyta; class Magnoliopsida; order Cucurbitales; family Datiscaceae; genus Datisca; species Datisca glomerata. Next base: position 2,415,266 of record QANY01000261.1, on the reverse strand, counting down.
AAATTTAGAAGAAAGAACACTCCAAGAATATTATTTTTACCTGAAACTCGTATTTGTTTCAATAGAATTTAGGAACTCTACTAACTTCTGTTGCTGTGATAAAATTGGAATTCAAATGGATGACTAATCGCAGTTAGGGCGGGAGAGAGAACAATTATTCCAAAGAGTTGACAAAATGACGTTGGAGTAGAGAATTGGAATGTAAATTTTCTTTTGTATGAAGGTAATCTCGAACAGTGATTAGAACTAGAAGTTGGAATTAGAGTGATTACGATCTGGTTAGGGAAAAATTACTCTTTAAGAGTGGTGGAGGGTGGTGATGGTTTCATTGAGGGAGTGGGAGCGAGTGGGATGAGGTGGTTAAAATTAAATTTTGACCTAGTCCTTCTTAAAAAAATTCCTTAACGAACTAAGATTTTGAAAGTTGAAAAAAATGTGTTGGAAATTAGATTTAGAAGCTCCATAAAATTAAAGTCTAAAGAGGTAATATATATATATATATATATATATTATGAAAACAACTAGATAAAGAAATCAAAACAAATTAATTGCCATGTAACCTTTGGACAAAATTCTCCATTTTATGATTATATTATGTATATCTTACAAAACCAAACTTACACATATAAATCAATAAGTGCGATTAATGTATTACAATATTAATCTAGCAATAACCAAGATAGTAACAGAAAAAGTCGGTCTTTACAGTTGAGATCGTGATTCAACTATGTTAGAGTTGTGTGATTCACAGATATAAAAATTCATGGTTAGATTGTAAAAAGTAACAATATTACCTTATACTTTATTGATGGGTATTTGGATAAATTAACCTGGCCAGGTACTCGATTAAATCTATCATTAAATAAGACATGGGGAATGTACAAGACAATTCACTGTTATGTCTTTCTTATTTACAACCAATAAAGGAGTTAAGGAGATGATAACAAGAGTAAGATGGTAATTTTACATCTCACTCTTGTTACTGATATTCACGAAGGATAATATATTAAAATATTCTGCGGACCATGAAAAAAAAAGAATTTAATTGCACCAATATAAAATGTGGCACGCATGAATCAAAAGTTGATTCGGCATCAAACTTATAGCAGAGTTGTACGATGTCAGGATTAAATAGGTTGGGAATTCATAGAGATAAATTTACCGGATATTTGAATTCTATAGCTTTATTCAGGTGGATCCATTCGGTTTCAGGAGTAGCTCATGAGGACATGAATAAAAGAAACAACATCAGTTGGATCAAAATATGTTTTAAGCTAAGGTGTATTTCTTGAACTTATATGTGATGGATGTTGTCACTTAATTAGTGAAGAGTAATTAATTGATATTTTAATTAATTTATTATTTTTAATTATTAGATAATTAGTAAATTATAGAAATTAATTAATTGATTGATGGTGATCAATTTAAATTTATCAATTTTGGGTTGATGGATTTGGACACAATATTGACATAGGAGATTGACGTAATTTTTGGCAATTATAGATTATAGGGGTGAATTTCAAAAATTACATATATATGGGTATGTGTGAAAATTCTAAAATTATTATATAATGGATGACATTAAGGTTATCTCCTTAAGTGTGTTGTCAAAACCATAATCACACATAGCAGAAAAAAGGTTCATCTCTCCCCCTCCTACTGTTACCGCCGAATTCATAAAGGAAGAAAATAAATTTTCCTCAGTTGTTTTGAGAGTTCACACTCAGTTCCTAATGACGTCCTTGTGAGATATACTTCTAAATCCAACGAGTGATTGTTGATGCAAAAACTAATTGAAGTTCTTGAATTTAAAGATCGAAGAACGTGAAGCATTTAATAAGGATTCCACCAATTCAAAAAGTCTCCGATACAATGAAAATGTATAAATCGTTTCTACCTCTTTTGAATACGTTTAACTTTGTATGCATAACCGGATGCATGGTTTTAATATTTAGTATGATTAAATTGGTTGATGTAAATTTTTTGATATTCCGCCCACAAACCATTCGTGGTTCAATGTTTTTTCTTTAAATTAAATAAAAACCCGATCCAACACCATTAACCTTTAAAGAGGCAATGGATGATCCATAAAAGGAGAAATGACATGATGCCATGAACCAAGAAATGGAATCGATGTATTCTAATTCCATCAGGGAACTTGTAGATCCACTTGAAGATGTCAAGCCCATTGAATGTAAATAGATTTTCAAGAAGAAAAGAGGTGCAGAAGGGAAAGTAGAGGCTTTCAAGGCAAAGGTGGTAGCCAAGGGCTATACACAAAGGGAAGAAGTTGATTATGAAGAGACATTCTCTATTCTTACCATGCTAAAATCCATTCACATCCTTTTTTCCATTACCGCCAGTTTAGACTATGAAATATGACAAATGGACGTCAAGACAACTTCTTTGAATGACTCTCTTGAAGAAAACATCTATATGATGCAATCATAAAGGTTCATGAAAAATGGGCAAGATTAGAAAGTATGCAAGTTGCTTAAATCTATTTATGGATTAAAGCAAGCATCTAGATATTGGAATCTCACCGTTGATGAGATTATTAAATCATATGGCTTCGAGCAAAATGATGATGAAGATTGTGTTTATAAATAAATCAAAGACAAGATAATGGTTTTCTTATCTCTTTATGTTGATGATATTTTACTCATTAAGAATGATGTAGAAACTTTGTGAAAGGTAAAGAAGTAGTTAAGTAAGAAATTTCAAATGAAAGATTTGGGAGAGGCGAGCTATGTTCTAGGCATCCAAATCTTAAGGGATAGAAAAAAAAACTCTTGGCATTTTCTCATGCATTTTATATCGATAAGGTGTTGGAGAGATTCTCTATGGAGAATTCCAAGAAAGGTCAACTACCGACCAGACATGGAATTGTCCTCTCCAAGGAGCAATGTCTTAAGATACCTCAACAGGAAGAGGATATCTGTTATGCAGTGGGAATTATCAGTCTTTATGAACCGAATCCAGGTTTGAAACATTGGATTAGAGTAAAGCACATTCTCAAGTATCTTAGGAGAATGAGAAACTATATGTTTATTTATTCATGTGGAGACCTGAACCCCACTTGATATACTGATTTTAATTTTCATTTAGATAGATATAGTCAAAAGTTGACTTCTGGATCAGTATTCACTTCGGGTGGAGAAGCTGTAGTCTGGTGAAGTATCAAACAATCCCGCATTGCAGATTTTACTAAGGAAGCCAAATATATAGTGGCTTGTGAAGTTGTGAAGTAGCCTTATGGCACAAGAATTTTTATAATGATATGAAAGAAGTTTCAAATATGGGCAAGCCACTGATCCTATACCGTGACAACAGTGGGGCAGTAACTAATTTCAAAGAACAAGAGGGGAAAACACATATAGAAGAAATATCATCTTGTAAGAGAGATCGTGCATCGAGTGAATGTAATTGTTATGAAGATAGAGTTAGATCAGAACCTAGCTGATTCTTTTACCAAGACACTTCTTGCGAAATAATTTGAGGGACATGTGCGTAACGTGGGATTGAGAGAGATGCCACATTTTTTAGGGCAAGTGGGAGATTGTTGAGGGTAATACTCTCAAAGCATGTGTATTGTTTTTTAATATAAAATTTAATGAAATTATATTTTTCTTATAATTGTTTTTTTTAAATTATTGTTGAATAATTTATATAAATATCTAAAAATTTCATATTCATTAATGATACCACGATTTTGTATAAGTAAGAGATCATTAAGATCATAGATAATGAATAAAATTATCAGCAACATATTAAAGTATGAAATTTTTAATGAATGGTTGTTAGTACGGTTCACTAAACATTATGAATACATGTGATCTAGATCCAGATCATTGATATGGGTAGACATATTAGTGAATGTACTTTATATAATAAGATTATATATGAAAGAACCGATGTGAATTAATATTTTTTATTAACTTGTCGTTTATCATAAAGATTTAGTACACATCAATTTGATGATCATATGTAGCTCAATCTGAACTCAGAGTAGTCATGAACTTCTATATATGTCTACTGGATCTTTTACTTCACTTGTTAAGGTTTATTTGTAAAACAAACTAGTGATTTTTATTTTGGGGATTCAGTGATGTGGATGGCTGGGAACATGATCTTACAAAATTTGAAATCCAAGTTTTCCCAACGGATCGTACATTGATTCCCTTAAGTGTTAATCTGGAACTGAATGTTTATTGAGCTCAAATTTATAATGCGATTATAAATTAACCCTCACTAGTGAATTAGAAGGGTAAAAATGTAATTTTGACTGACTCTAACTACGAACCAATAATTGGAGGAAATAACTACGTGAAATGATTATAATAATGGACTACACGAAAATACTCTATAAATACATTCTATAATCACTAAGAGTGCAATTTCATATTTATAATGGAGTAATAATAGAATTAATAAATAAGATTATTTAATTAATAAGCTAGTTTATTGAAGTTTAAGATTACAGGTCCGCGGTCCCCAAGTCACCTCTGTACTACGTAGTCTAGGGTATGGATATTTTAGGACATGAGAAAAAGACTGATTTGCAAAAGGATTATTTCATTTTTGGGATAAGTACATAATTATGAGATGATTATTGTTGAGCATAGCGGCGCGTATGCAGCGAAGCGTGTGGCGCGCGACTATTTTAAAAATTAAAATTTTAATAAAATAAAATCGTGCACTGCTACGTTAACCAATTTTTTTTATTAAAAACTCTTTTCAATCATTTCGGATTCATTATATATTTATATATTAAATTTACAACAAATAAGGTTAGGAATCGTATATCACATAACAATTAGATCACCTCGGTGTATAACGTAGACGTCGACTTTCGACTATTCTTATCTGATTTCTAATCAATATATTCAGTGCGATTCAGGTCTCCACCTGAATAAAGAAGCATATAGTTTCTCGTTCTCCTAAGATACTTGAGAATGTACTTTACTGCAATCCAATGTTCCAATCCTGGATCTGATTGATAACAATTGACAATTTCCACTGCATAATATATGTTCGATCTTGTACACAACATGACATACATGAGATTTTCAACTGCTGAAGCATAAGGAACTTTTCTCATATCATCTTCCTCCTGAGGTGTCTTTGGACATTGTTCCTTAGAGAGGACAGTTCTATGTCTCGTCGGTAGTTGGCCTTTCTTGGAATTCTCTATAGAGAATATCTCCAGCACCTTATCAATATAAGATACTTGAGAAAGTGCCAAGAGCTTGTTCTTTCTATCTCTTATGATTTGGATGCCCATAACATAGCCCGCTTCTCCCAAATTTTTCATTTGAAATTTCTCAGCTAACCACTTTTTTACTTTTTATAGAGTTTGTACATCATTCCCAATGAGTAAAATATCATCAACATAAAGAACTAAGAAAACCATTATCTTATCATTGATGTATTTATAAACATAAGCTTCGTCAACATTTTGCTCGAAACCATAAGACTTTATAATCATATCAAGAGTAACATTCAAAAATCTAGATGCTTGCTTTAATCCATAAATGGATTTAAGCAACTTGCATACTTTCTGATATTGCCCCTTTTGTATGAACCCTTATGGTTGCCTCATAAAGATGTTTTCTTTAAGAAAGTCATTCAGAAAAGCTATCTTGACGTCCATTTGCCATATGTCATAGTCAAAACTAGCGGTTATGGATAAAAGAATGCGAATCGATTTTAGCATGGCCACATGGGAGAATATCTCTTCATAATCGACTCCCTCCATTTGTGTATAACCCTTAGTTACTAACCGTACTTTAAAAGTATATACTTTTCCAACTGCACCTCTATTCTTCTTGAAGATCCATTTACATCTAATGGGTCTGGCATCATCTACAAGTTCCCAGACGAAATTGGAATATATAGATTCTATTTTCTGGTTCATGGCTTCTTGTCATTTCTCATTTTCAGGATCATCCATTGTTTCTTCATAAGATAATGCATCATCCCCATTAGTGTCTGACACCAAGTCACGTGCTTCTAGTTCATAGTGAACTAGTTGATCATAACCCTTCCACTATGATATTGCACCGGGGTTTCCTCTGCAGGAATTGTGGTTTCTCTAGTCTGTCGTTTATTAGTAGAATTTGAAGGTGGTATGATCTCATCAGCTGCTCATTTCTCGATAACTACTTTGCTACAAGGTTTGTAATTTTTCATATAATCGTGCTCAAGGAAGACTGCATTTGTTGACACAAACACTTTTTGATCCTTGTGACTATAAAAGTACACATCTCTAGTCTCTAGAGCATAGCCTACGATTATCCATACCTTAGACTTTGAGTCTAACTTTCCGGTCTTGGGTCTAAGAACGTGAGTTGGATACCTCCATATACAAAAATGGCGCAAACTAGATTTGGAACCATTTCATAACTCTAAAGGCGTCTTGTTTACAGACTTAGATGGCACTACATTCAAAATGTATGTTACTGTGTGTAGTGCATATCCCCATAATGTAAGTGACGGTGATGAGTATGTTAACATCGACATAACCATATCCAATAAGGTTCAGTTTCTCCTCTCTGCAACACTATTTTGCTGTGGTGTACCAGGTGCTGTGAGTTGGGATAGGATTCCATACTCCATTAGATAATCCTTGTTTTCGAAATCCAAGTATTCACCACTTCGATCAGATTGAAGGATTTTCAATGATTTAACTATTTGATTTTCAGCTTCAGCGTTGAAGTCTTTAAACTTTCCAAAAGTTTTAGCCTTCCTTTGCATTAGGTAAGTATAACCATGTACTAGCTCAAGTGGTTCCTTGACACTTTGGCCCTTTCCTGTGAAATGTCTCTTGGTCATTTTACCCTTTAAACATGATCCACAAACATGAATAGTTCCAACATTTAGTTCTCTCAAAGCACCACACTTTGTTAACATGTTGAACCTATCTAGATTAATATGTCCCAACCTAAGATGTCAAAGATATGTGTTATCATCATCGTGAGAAACTCCTTATCGTTTATTAATTTTAGGTTTTGCTACTTTAAATAATTTAAAATTATTTAATGCGCGTTCAGTCTGTTTAAGCATATACATTGCATTTATACCTTTTGCATGACAAATATCAAATCCATTCTTAAAAATAATAAACTCTTTATTAATAAAAGAAATTTGAATAATTGTTCTTGTAAAAATGAAAAAGAAATCAAATTTCTCAAAAATTTAGGAATATAATAAATATCATTCAAAACTAAATAATTATATCCAAAAAGTAAATGGACTGTCCCTAATGCTTTAGCTGCCAGAAGCACACCACTGTCAACTCTCAAAACGACCTCGCCATCAGACAGCTCCTTTGACGAATCAAACATCTGGAAAGAAGAATATACATGGTTAAGGGCTCCTGAATCAAGTATCCAGGATGTCGAATTATAACTTGTTCATAACATTGTTGGTCGTGAAGGCAGAAAAAGCTGGTGTGAGCGGCTCTAGTATGATGCTAACTTGAGTTCGCACATCAACGGTCGCCCCATGTAGTTATGCCTTGTATATTATGTTGATCATGTTCAAAACATGTTCTCGCACAAAAGTACCCATTCTCTTCTTAGTTGTCATATAACTCCTAGTGGCATCATGACAACTTCGATCAGATTGTTGTCCAAACATCGCCTGTAGAGATTCCATAATCTCATAGGAAGGCTCCATGCTTGATTCTCAGAACATCATTCATGCTCGCAAGCCTGTAGCACTTCAGCTTGTTGTTTGATATGATCCAAGTATCATATTTGTCACTAACATTCTTAGGGGCATTAGCATAGGGTTCCTCAGGACATTCCTCACTAAGAACGAACTTATGATTTTCACAAATTAGCATTAAATTCATATTTGATTTTCAACGTACGAAATTATCATCATTCAATTTCTCTAGCACGAGTAAAGTAGTAACATGGTTGCCCATGGCAGACATAATAATGATAACTGAAATTTAAAACATACAAGATTCAATATAATTGATAGATATATAGAATTCAAAAAGTAAACGTGATGCATGAATGTAAGATAATAAACACACAAATTTAACATTTACTAATCATGATAAAACAACCCAACAATGAATGTGCTGCCTTAGGGTCAGTCAAATTTAACATTTACTAATCATTATCTATGATCTTAATCCTCTCATACTAATATAAGATTATAGTCTGATTAATGAATATGAAATTTTTTCAGATATTTATGTAAATTATTCAAAAATAATTTAAAAGAACAATTATAAGAAAATGTAATCCTCATTAATTTCATATCAAAATGTCAATACACATGCTTTGAGGGCATAACCCCCAACAATTATGTGTGATTAATTAATTAATTAAAATATTTATATTAATTTTTGAAAATTATATATAAATAAATATATCGATTAATTTTTTAATTATCGATTAGTGAGATAATATATCTAATTTATGAAATTAGATAATATTTAATTATTATTAGATCATAATTCAAAATTTGAATCAACTAAATCTGTTATTTGTGAACTAACACATAAGATATTTGATAAGAATAATCAGATAAGTTAATTTTGAATTAACTGATATCTAGATAATTATTTGATTAAAATAAATATTAATTCACAGTAATTGTCACGTGTCATCAGTGGTTGGAAATTAGAGATTGACATGAACTACTGTAATAGCGTGCCACATGGCATTACAGTAGTGGCGTGCAATACTGTAGTGCCGTGAGGAACTGTGATGGCTCACGGCAACTGAAGTGTCGTATGGCACTGCAGTTGTGCACAAATTGCAGTGAGTCCCATTGCAATGGTAATTATGAAATAAAATACAATTTTTAGTTTATCCCTAAAAATATAATGAGCCTAGAAAATATATATATATATATATATATATATATATTATTCTAATGGCCTCAGGGTTGGTGGAGTGTTGAGAACACAATTGCTATTAGGGTGAACTTTCTCTGTGATTAAAAGTTAATAAAAACTCTAAAATAATAATCATCGTATTCTCTCACTAAATTAATCATTTTCAGTAAATCTCTAGATCTCATGTGTTGAGTACATCTAGAGACAGAAAAAATTTCTTTGCATTTTTATACGTGCCCACACACGTCCTAGTGTGCTTGAGGATTGGCTTGGAAGATTTTAGTGTGGATCTCAAAGTCCGTTGTTCATGGAAACGCAGGATCAATGGTTTACGAGGGCGCTTGTTATAGACTACAAGAGGTATATGATTCATATCTATGTATGTCTTAGATTTAATATATAAATATATAATAGATCTTGATTGAAAATAATTTTTCAATAATTTTTTTTATTTTTTTATCGAAAAAGATTCATTTTTCTATAAATTTTTAAAAAGCCCCACGCTTCCACCACGCGAGCACCGCGTTTCCAACAGTAAGTTTGGATCTACTTTACTTTTAAGCAGTCTCCATACATCATGCCATGACTTTCTGTTGGAAGCTCATAATTCCGCTCTGTAAAATTCTTTCGGAGGTTGACTTCGTTCTACATAATCTCCATTCCCGAATAGTTTTCTGAACAAAATGCATAGAAATTATCGTAACTTTTAACTGAGAGCTCCAAATTGAATACCGTAAAAATTTTCAATATGTAGACTTCCATATCTTTGCGAGATATAAGATTTACCATGTAACTGGCTGCCAGTCAGTCCAGTGTAATTAATGAACTTGACTATTCCGCATAATATAATTTCCTGAACATCCTTTATGAAAATTATCATTATTTTTGCTCAAGAACTCTAAATCGAGTTCTGAAAAATTATTCAAGAAATATAAATCCATATCTTTTAAACGATATATAGTTTTTCGTATAATATTATTTAAACTAACTAGTGTAAAGCTTCAATTTGAAAGACGTGAATAGCCTTACTCTTTTAAGTAATATGTACAATAATTACCGTAACTTTTGATTGAAAACTCCAAATTGAGTTTCATAAAATTCTCCACTAAGCAGAATTCTATATTTTTCTGATGATATAAGATTCACCATGTAGTTGGCTTCCAGTAACTAGAATTTAATTTTCGAAGTTAATCATTCCGCATAATCTACTTTCCTGAGCAACTTTCATAAAAAATTTCATAACTTTTGCTCAAAAGCTCCAAATCAATTCTGCAATTTTTTTCAAGAAGTAGACATCCATATATTTCTGATGATATAAGATTTGCCATGTAATTTCCTTCCAACTTTTTCCATTTTCTTTTTCATTTCCATTCCCGTTGTCGTTCCCGTAGTGGATGCCATACCCATTTTCTGTACTCATAGCCGTTCCTGTTGTCACTATTTTTTCATTCCCGTTGTTAAGACATTCCGTTCGCATTGTCAAGATAATTCCATTTCCGTTGTGAGGACAATTCTGTTCCCATTTTCAGGACATTTTTTCCCACCGTCAGGACATTTCTTTTCCGTTCTCAAGATATTTCTTTTATGTTGTCAAGACAATTCCTTTCCCTTTTTCAAGACACTTCTCACTACCAGAAAAATGACATTTTACAAGAGGCAGATATCTCTGTGAAAAATAATCAACAGGGATCATGCGGCGTCTATGACAACCTCTCATATTAAAAGTTCATATTTTTCGCGAGGCGCAACGCCTCTTGTGAAGACCCATGTGATATCTCATTTTTTTCAGGTTTTTCTACTCCTGTAGAACGTTATTTTATAGAATTTTCTGACCCCTATTAAACGTATTCAACGGGTGTTTTTAATACGTGTGAATATTCACAGATATTTTTGTATCCTATTAAATCAGACACCATAAGGTTTTTTGAATCTCATTGATATAGTTTTTTGTTATAAATTATGTCTCTTATACAGAGATTTTCCTAGCATTTTATAAATATTTTTTTGGTAATCAATTTATATGTACCTATTTAAACATTCAAAATTAATATATTAGTAGACTAAAAGGCATTCAAACATCATTTAAGTTTCATAAACTATTATCCAAAAGTATCATCTAAAAGTATTAGACTTTGTCAACTAATACAACATTCGTTTCGAAAAATAAAAAACATCTAAAAGTTTCATAGACACTACAAATAATTTCAAATTTTCACTGTTTAACTCTTCAAAATTTGATTCCATGTTAAAACTTTCAAGGGATTGTAGGTCGTGCATTTTAAAGAATAAAATAGTAACTTTAAGATAATTTGACAATGTTCACATTACCATTTTATACTTTGCGAAAAAATAACACTACATATTTGTAAGCACTACTATATGGTTTTGTAGAATTGCATAGCTCAAATAGTATTAACCCACACAATATCAGAAAAATTGATCCAAATTGTTCATCTCTATGCCTATCTACTATTTTTTTAGGCTCCACCATTTATCCAATAAAACAACTCTTCATGTCTCTTTCCATTTTACTACTTCTAACTATTCATAAACAATCATGCATCTAAAACCTTAATAATAATGTAATTACAAGGACACACTTGTAATAAAACCTTAATAACAATGTAATATCTTACATTGGTAAATCTAATAAGACTAGAAGAGGCTGCCCCGTGTAGTATCCCAACACTCGAAACACAAAACCTGCAATTATACGATCATTCATCACACGTGAATACTATCGTTCAATGAACAAATAAGTAGAATAAATTCTCCATAATATTGACAAAAATGCAGAACAAGTAATAAAGCAAATGACCACATGTTTATTTTTCATGACAGGATAAATAATAACAAATTACACTTGTTTATGGACTACACATACACGACACTTACATACACATGAGAAAAAGCTAAAGCTTAGTTTTCAATTACTTCAAAAACGTGATAATCTAATAATTCTATCACATTTGTTGGTTCTGAAATGATCCAAAATAATTTAATTTATCAGCATTTTAAACAAAGACCTTTTATCAATGTGTTAGCGGAGGTAAGACAACGCATTACATTCCTAATAGGGAACACTTGTATACAAGATCTTATACCATTAGCTGAAATAGCATGTTCCACTAATAATCTCAATACACTGCTTGGTGACATGAAGCTTTTGCTTAAAAAGGTTGTGAATACATTAGAAAGATTGCTTCCAGCACCATGAATATATATCTTGTCTTAGCAACTATCAACGACATGACCAACTGAATGCGACAATTCGACATGTCATAATGTAAGCTCGTAAAACATTTCCTTTTCAACAGAAAAATGGAATTATAATATAAAAGTGTACCTGATCATGTACAGGCCCTGCATGAGCGTAATTTACAGGCACATGTGCAATCCCGTCAAAGAAGTCCCTGAAGCTTTCAGTCACAGTGTAAGGAAAGCCAGTGTCTATGTAATGTATGTTATTGTCATTCATTTTAAGCCATTGTTTATCTCTGAATCAGCTAAAATGGAGTTGATATTTATCTTTGGACTGTAAAAGGACTGGAAGATATAAACACAAAGATTATCGAATGCCGGTAACAAATTTTTCTATAGTGAAGATTGAATATCAACTAGACTACAAAATAAGGATATGCCTTATCATGGCATTGTAGAAGAAATACCATCTTCGACCTTATAGTTCGACACGAAATAAACTAGTACGTGTAGGCACTAAAAAGAAAGGCCCAAGATGAACCACTATTTGAAAATCAAGATTTAACTAACCGCTACTTCCTTTTGCAGCTTGGGTGATGAATGCAATGCTATAAACTACAAGATAAACACAGCATACCATAATTTACAGAAGTTTTCCTTCAAAACATTTGACAACTAACACAGCACTTAACCAAAAGCATGTGTAAATATACCCAGCTAAATAAAATTAATTCCTCCATATCATCTTTTGTGTCTATTAATTAATATTTCTTGAGATGAGATCTCAAGATAGATGAAAGAAGACAAGGGGGAAATATCAAACTTGTAAAACATTAAACGGCAGTATAGACTAGAAGATGAATAGACCTTTCAAAGAAGGACTTGTGTGATTGCCTATGATTGCGTGGAAAACCATGAGCAGAAACATGGCAGATTCAGTGACAACTTTTAGCATCAGAGCATAATAAACTAAGACAGAATTAAAGGCTTTGAATTACTTTGCATCTCTCAAGTAATTGAGTTATCATTTGTTCTGATTTAACATGCCATAAGCAATCATTAGGAGCAGTGAAATATATATGAGTACCAAAAGATGAGAAAAGTGATAAGTTCCACTTACTAAGGCAAGACTCTTTCCATTAACCATTTTCCTATAAATAAATAAATACATAAAAGCATGGTCTGGCAAGATTACAGTAATACATGCCACTGTGAAGATACTAAAACCACCCTTGGCCTAATTGATGTTATCATGAGAAGCCTCTAGGGTCATCTGCTTAGGTTTACCTACATAGAATAGCAAGCCAAGAGAACATGTAATGGATGTCTAACCTGTGATTTAAAGCAATTCATATAAGCTCCTTCAGAACCTACATAGAACAACAAACCAAGAGAACAGCCTATGGAGTCATCTTCTCATACATATAAACTTCAGCTAACCTCAAATCTTACATAAACACAGGGTCTATGGTCGACATTAAAGGTTCAAACAAAAATCAGACACCTGCAGACCCAACATTCGGGAACACAAACTCAAACTAACTCAGATAAACCTCAAAAATTACAAAAATCAAACAAGAATTTTTATAATGAAACCCTTACCTCTGGTTCTGAGATGTGAAATCGAAGTATGAGGTAATGAAATCCACCCCCTACATGTTTGTAAAATATAGTATATAGGCATTGGGGTATTATATATATAGGAATGATAGAGATAATGTACCTGCTTTACAAAATCATATAAGACCTAAAGGATTTTTCATGATTCTTTTTGAAATTTTCTCTCTATCCAAACATACAAAAACTAGCCCAATTGATTAAAGAGAGCAAAAATAAAAGCTGAGACAGATGAAGAATCATCCATTTGGTCGCTAGTTTTTGCAACTTTTTAAAAAAAATAAAGAGGGTCAATCTAATCTAAACGAAAAGAAGAAAATTTAAGTTTGCATGATAATGCCTGAAGTATTTCTCCTTGAGATCAAGTTTGCATGATGATGCCTGAAGCACTTCTCCTTGCTCAACACGAGGTCCCCACATTTTATCTATTCAAGTTAAGTAATAAAATTGTAAGAAAAATTAAGAGAAAAAAAAGAGTGCAAAATCGGCAACAAAAAAAACAAGAGAGAAGAGAATACCAACCTTCGAGGGTTAGATTAATGGTATAACTTTGAGCATTATGTGCAATCATGTTTAGTCTTCTAGTGATCTTCAGTCGGTTGACTTCAACACTTAAATCCTTCAGAATTCGGACTGTGTCACATAAAATCCACAAAATTCCTTCTTTTCTTTAAGCTTCCTCTTTCTAGGCTACCAAACAGAAACAACTCCGAGAATAATTCTCTCTGCTACAAGTAACATATTTAGCAAAAGTTTCTTCTCGTTCGACCAATTCTGAGAGAGAATAAATAAACAAAGATGAAATGATCATAACACATGATGCAATAGTGTAAACATGCAGAATCACCAAAATTCACCAAAAAAGACAGATTAAACCACAAAACCAAAACATCAGCTTTTGTGCAGCTTCAATCGGTAACCTAGCCCTCTATTCTTTAGTGTGGCTGACACGAGGGTTGGGGCTCTCTCATCTTAGATGATCTCTTCTTCAACGAACTCCAGAGAACCAAAATAATCTTCAACCTCGTAATCCCTAGTTCGTTCTCTATTGTTGAACGAGAGAGGGGGAAGCTAATAGAGAGAGAGAGAGAAGCTAATCGATGAGGCTCTGCTCTCTCTTTTTCGATGAAGGCCAACCCTAGGTTGTGGGTTTGTATGTTGAGATGGAGAAGTTACGAGAGAGAAGGGTAATTGAGAGATAACGGTTTTAATTTGTGGTTGTGTATTTTGATCGAGAGACAAGCAAATCGCGATGGGTATCGACAAAGAAAGCAAATCTCCATGGGTATCGACATAGAAGGAAAATCGTGACGAGAGAGATGATTTTGTTTGTGTTTTGTTTTTTGAGAGGAAGAGAAGGCAATCGTGAGGGTAAAGAAGTTGATATAATTTTCACTCATTCCCACTTCTATTTTACCCCTCCAGCTTTTTTTTTTTTACTTTTGACATATATAAATTCTACTTGATTTTTAATTCTCTTGTTGTTTCTTGTTTTAAATGAGAAGATTGAAACTCTTATATTTTATTCCTGTAGAATGTTATATTTTTTTAGTGTCTTTTCCCCGCCTTCAAGACATTTCTTTCTCGTTCTGAAGACTTTTTCCCTCGTCAGGACATTTTTGTTCCATTCTCACGATGTTTCATTCCCGTCGTTAAGACATTTTTGTTCCCATCGTCACGAGGTCTCGGTTTTCATCATCATGACATTTTCGTTCACATCATCACGGCGTCTCTATCTCCGTAGCCAGGACATCTCCATTCTCGTTGTCTATTCATATTTTATTTTCCTACACTTTTGTATATATAATAGGAAAGAATTAGTCTCCAAAAAAATATGCAAATCAAAGTTCATGTTTTCGTTCATCAACCGTTAAGTGATTTCCTTTTTTTAGCTTTAGAAAAACTTAAATTCAAAATTTGAATTTGAATTTTGATTTGATTTTAAAATTTAAAATTTAAAAATATCTTTATCATCACAAGTTACAGATAAGATATTTCAAAATTTAAAATATAAATTAAGATTCAAATTAGAATTCAAAACTCAAAACTTTTTTTATCATGAAATATGCGCATCAAATTGATTTAACAAATTTTTTTACGACCTTTTCAAATCTATTCGTCTTCCACTTTTTTCTTTTAATGTCAGAAATTATGATATGAATACGGAAAACATGCTAATAATATGAATTGAATGAGTTTACCGTTTTCTATTTCTATTTCCGGTTCCATACTCGTTTGCGTTTCTACTTCAGTTTTGAGTTTCAATCCCGCTGTCTTTTACGTTCCTGCTTCTGGTTCTACTTCTCCTTCCAACTTCCTTCATTTCTACTTCCGCTTCCATTTCTTCTTCCGCTTCCGTTGTTGAGGGGGCATTTGATTTGGTTTTGAGCATTTTGGAAGGAATTTCTCGAATTTTTCTCTCGCTCTCAACGAAAGCACCAAAATATAAAATATTTTTTCTGTATGAAAAACTCTCTATGAACGAATCATAAAGACAAAAATATTTAATGGGAGAATGAGAGAATAAAGACACCATGATTTACTTGAAAAACCTTTAAAGAGAAAAAAATCACAGGAAGACTTTTGATATTCTCTTGTATTTTGAATTTTACATCGTGGTATCGGTCTCAGTCCCCCTATGTTGTTACATATGCCTCTATTTATAGGCTTTTGCAGAATTCGATAGCATATTTTTTAATAACTAAATTATCACTGAATATATGGAGAATATCCTCGTTTCTAAGGAATTATCGCTAGATATTGGGGGATATTCTCATATTTGGGAGAGATATAGCTTCATTCATGGTATATTCTCTCTGATACTTCCCTTCACAACTGTCTTATTGATCTAATGACCTTGATTGATTTTCTTGGATTGCCACGTTGGCAAACCGTGCACTTTCGCTGATTGGTCTCCTCTTCATAACCGCCTAGTTGAGCTCATGGTTCTCATTTTATCTTTTCTTTGATTGAGTCTTCGATCAAAACTTACCACATGTAATGTGAAAATTTTGATTGTACATTAAGCACTCAAAGCCTGTTGTAGTTTTAGCTCAAGAGTTCCGTTTTCTATGCTTCTATGCCGTATTTTTCGTTCCCTTTTCCTAACAATACCAGGCATTTAATGTATTAATCCATATGATTGAAAAGTAAAATCTCCAAATTTTATCCCAAAATAATGCATACTAGTAGAAATAAAAGTGAAATGAGAAAGCAAAAGAATGAGAGGTAGAGGGGATCAGAAATTCTGGAGCAAAAAGAGGATGATTATCAAAGACGACTAATATACATAGGCAGCCAAGAGATCCTGTAACCTATGCTTAAAAACATGCATGGACTGTTACCCTAATTATTTGTCCAAATATACAATAGGAACGATACAAAAACATGAATATGTAATCTACAAAATTAATTTTCCTTTCGTTCACATAATACTTTGATGATTATAAACACTTCATTAGTATGATACAGAAATAGAAAGAATTAAACATGAAGAATTAAATGGAGGGAATTCATGAATATAAGGTGTAAAAATGTATGGAGGCTATTTGATGAAGCCGAAAAATGGAGGGGAGGAAGAAGAGTGAGTCAAAATAATGAAAAAGTGGATGAATGTTTAATGACATTTAACTAACCGTTAGTTTAACACGTTTATGTAATAAAATGGTGAGTTTTTACAGTTTCTAAAAATACAAGGGTATAAGAATATGATCTGTTTTTAAGAATGCAATTTGTATTTTAAACAAACTACAGGTATGTTTTACATTTTAGTCTGATCATTATATACCCTCCATTGAGTTTCTTTTCATAGATAGGTTTATTCTATTATTATTCCATTAATAGACACTCACATCCTCAGCTTTGCCAACAAAAAAAGGCTACACTTATTTTAACCCTTTAGCAATGCGCATTGATGAAAAATGGTTTAGAAATACGTAATGTGTAAATAAAAAAAACTTTAATTCATATGCAAGTTATGACGCACAACTATGCCACAGTGTTATCCATTCACGGATTCACCAGATGAAAGAAATTATTTAAAAATTAATAGGTACAATAAATCTAGATCAATGTTCTTTCACGCGTGACTTTTTGAATTGACGGTGGATTTGAGAATACGAGTAGAGAAGAATGTATCATCTTAATACCAATATGGTGCATAACCAATTAAACTTCTACAATCATGTCAGTGAAATGGTTTTGGAAAAGTATTAGACAGAGAACTAGAAAATGGATACCTCTTTATGGTTCTAGAGACCTAGTATTTATAGTGAATAATTGAGAGAATTTTAGTATGATTAGAAGCTTATCTCCGGAATAACTCTAGTTGATTGGAAATTGAATTGGCATAATACCATTATTTGGTGGGAATATGTCACCCAGTGATAGGATATTCTTTCATGGGTGTTTATCCTCAGAGATCATACATCTAAGTAGGATCATAGATGACCCAATTATAAAATTTATAGGCAAAAATAACCCACTAATTTAATAACATGCAAAAATGATTATTTTTAAGTTAATAAGTTTTAAGTTAATTATAAACTTATTATTTTACCATTTCACTTTTATAGCCACTAAGAGTAACTTGTAAACACTTTTGAGTTTTTTCTTATGTTTGTTTATGATATTTTCTCACTTCTCTTAAATAATTTTATTTAGAACACATCATACCCAAAAAATACTAATTTCATTTTCTTTCTGCGTTGCCTACTCTCTCTCTCTCTCTCTCTTTCTCTCTCTCACACACACACACACACACACACACACACTCTCTGGATCTCTCGTGAGATCTCCATCTCTGTTTCATTTTTTTGTGAAAAAATAAAAAATGGAATGGGAGATCTTCACGTCCCTTACTTGTTCAACTGCATTTATCTCATCAATAGGTAAACATATACATTACTTGTCGTTAAAAAAACTTTACTGTTATTTTACATTCTAATGTATCATATTTTCCATCATTCTCCTAACTTTGTTGGACGTCAGCCAAAAAATAGACATCGTCTTTAGTTTTACAGTAGATCATTTTTGTACGTAGATGGCATAAAAAATAAATTGGAACGACTCCCTGCTAAGTAAATAATTTTTTAACGATAAATAAAAAGTATATTTACCTACTTCAGATTGTAAAAAATAACTTATAAAATAAACCAAGAACATTAAGAATTTTTAATAATTTCTGCAGATTTGTTATAGATTGAGCCTTTTTTTAAGCATGTTGAACAAGTTTGAGTAGAATTTAGGAAAATACCATAAACAAACATAAGAAAAAAACTCAAATTGATGTGAAGTTACTATCGATTGTTACGAAACAAGTGAAATGTTAAAATAGTAAATTTATTACCAACTTAAATTTATTCAGCTTAAAAAAGATCATTTTTGCACACAGATATATAAGTCATTATTACATATAATTTAATAAAAATGACCATCTGCAACACTTTTTCATATCTAAATGAGATTTCCGGGAGAGAAATATTTTTAGACAATAATTGTTCTCACTATTTGGTGTAACTTTTTAACTGTCCTTCATAAATATTAAGACTAAATATTGATAATTTAAAATAAATGACTAATGGCACTTTTAACTTTTTGACAATATTATTCAAACTATTTTTTTAATTCTTAAATTTCCCTCTACGTAAATAAATGATCCGAAAAGAAGAGTTTAAAATCTGAAAAGAAGATTTATTTTAAAAACCGTAAGTTTATTGCATTAACTTTTGAAAAAATATTATTGGTAGATTTCGTACCTTTTAAACAAAAGAAAATTGAATGCATGTCTTGGCGTGATAAAAATATATGAAGATTTAAATTCTGAAAAGATGAATTTAACCAATAAAGGAAACAACAAAGGGTTCAAAGAACTCAAAAATCATCCCAGAGTTTCTGCTATATCTATTTGAGATCAAATTAGAGGAAAAGAATATGAAAAAGTCGAGAACAGGCTCTTAAAAATAAATTCAATCGTGGATATAGGGCAATTCTAAGAACACTCTCTTGCCAGAAAAATTTGGAGACCAAAATCGTGACGGCAATACGGGGAAGAAATTGACGTGTGATGCACATAACCAATTTAACATGCTCTTAAATCCAAAATGTTGTTAATAAAAATGATTACCCATTGCCCTTTATGTTGAGAAATTTGTATGAAGTGACTCTTGTAAAAAGAAAAAATGATTTCAGGTTTTCTATTTGATTTTTAACAGAATTCAGTCATTTTTATAATAGAAAAATACTAAATTGCTCTTTTTATTTAAAATTATTCGGATTAAAATTTGTGACTACTAAACCAGTGTCTAGTAAAAATTTTGTGCTCAATCCTAATCTAGCGAATGAAAGTTTTAACACTAGAATGTTAGATTGTGGTGTACCCACATTTTTTTGACTAGATTAGAGTCTAGCGTGAGAGTATTTTAGTCTTCTTTTATATTAAAATGCTTAATTTTGTTAAAAAAAATTCAAAGGGTCTTCATGTCATTTTTTCAACGATGAAGAATCTTTCTTAAGTAACTTCTCATTCATGTTCAATCATTAAATTTGCTCACTTTATATATTATTGGTTTAGTGTCTCCATACAACCACAAAAATTTACGTAACAAATTTCTTTAGGTTTTGAGCCAGCGGTTACAACTTTTATCGATGTAACCTAAGAATAATATTTGACTCTCATTAAGTTATAAAATTATTTTGATGAATAAACTCCAACATTAAAAGAAAGCAAACACTAAAAAACTAAAAAAAAAAAAAAAAAAATTGAATTAATTAACCGAAAAACAACCGCTCCAATTTTTTGTAATGAAGTTGACATGAATCATGAATGAACTCAGACCCATCAAAGGCCGGAGAAGAAAGACAGAGAAAACAAGAACCATAAAGAACTCTTCATTTTCTATTTTTTGTTTATTGTAAATAAACACAGCCTGACCATCCAGGGTTCTCTATCTTGCGCTGATTAGTAATTTTCTTTATCTTTTCATTAATGGCGTCAAGCTTAGAATCCAAGATTTTCGATAAACCCATCAAATCCTCCGCCGCCACGTTCTCTAATCCTTCATTGGAATCCAATCCCTTTTGAGAAAAATTCTGATCATTCCCATTGTTCTTTGTCTCTCCTACAACTGCTTCTTCCTCTTCGACATCCGACGAAAGATTTGAATTGTGATTCTTTTTACATTTTGATAATATGTAGGGAAATAAAATATTCCTTACCTTCACTGGATTTATCTCCGGCCACAGCTGGACATCTCCATCGGGCCCAAAAGAGATTACGCAGACAGTAACATCACATAATGTAGCTAGCTCGATTGCTTTCTTCTTTACCGTAGAGTTTCTCCTGGCTACCATCATGAATCGAGGTTTATCGTCATTGAGATTAATGCATCGCTTTCTTTTCTCCTTATTATTTCCTCTGCGCAGCTGTGCAGCCATGTTTGTGTGAAGATCAGAGGTTGAGAGAACGGAAGAACTTAAAACATGGAAGTTTAGCTGTAGACTGAAATGAGGCGAGAATATTGAGAGAGATGTTTGAATTTAAACGGGGGCAATTAAGTGTAATCAGCAACCAAATAAATAAAAAATAAAAAATAAAGAATAATAATGTAACGGGAAGTTTGTTAGAATTACAAGAAGGGTCTTTTTATGGGATCACACGCGGTATGGTACCGGAAATGTTAATTCTTCCTCGTGAAGACTCCGTGAAAGTCTGATAAATCCTTAATATTCTTTTCGAAAATTACATGGATGCTGTGATTTGATTAAATTATATAAACACTTACCTCTATTTAATCTATTTAATAATTACATATACCTCTGCTGCAGTATGATTTGATTAAATTATACAAAAATCACTCTATTCCATAATTACAAAGACCTCCATTGTTATATGATTATGTATTAAATTGCTTAGTTAGTTTGTAGTTTAGATAAAACGAATTAAGTTGACATGATTGATTAAACCACACACCTCATATCTTAATAGTTGTGAGTTCGAGTCATATTCAACCATTCTCATTAGAATTTATAATATAACTTTGATAAAAAAATTTATAATTTAGATAGGAACATTTTAGACATTTCAACATCCATTTAACTAATGTTAAAATTTCAATCTACTTGTTAATAAACTACAGGAGATCGGTGTAATTTTCCCAATTCTTATTTTGAAGTAGGTTAGGAGAAGAAAAGAACATAAAAAAAGTTCAAGGGTTAAATTGGTCAATTTTAAAATACAGGGGCATGTTGCATAATAATCAATCAAATTACATGACTCAATTTTGCATTTTAGCCAATAATAAACTTAATTATAGGCTCATTTCCCCATCGTTTTCCATTTAAACAAAACAATGGAAATGAAATTTCTATAAATTTTTATAGTTTCCTTTCTCTCCTATTTTAGGAAATAATAATAAGGTAAAAAAATAGGCTTTCAAACTATCTCATGGGAGAAAATACGAGTACGCGGAACAGACTAAAACATTCTATGGTACGAGAGAGGTACTGATAATAGCACGAAGATAAAAGAGCCTCCTGAAAGCATTGAATTATGCTTCTCACACAATAAACAACATTTCTAATTCATTATTCAACTCACACTTCTATCTGTTTGATTTTAACCAGACAAAAATGAAAGAAAGAAGGGGAACTCTTCCTCTCGAACCAATTCGACATCTCCTCGCCGAACAGGAGTATAAATCTCAAAAACGGAAAGAGATGAACTAAATACAAATGGTAACTGCAACTCCTACCTATGTCCTTTCTCCCCCAAGAAAAGTAAAGATCATTGGAAGGACAGAGTATTGTTACCAATTCAAGTTAATGGCCAGATCTAGCAGAGCTTCAACTTGGTGTTTCGTTCGTTGCTTCTCCTGTTGCTTCAACCTGCTTGCAACAGATTCGGGATCAAGACCTCTATCACTCTGTGCTTGGCTCAACTCAAAACGAACCTCCTGAAGCAATTCATCAACCTCTCTGACGAAATCCACCCTCAAGAGTGTATTATCTGCGTCTAGTGAAGGTCGTATTGGGCCTTGATGCTAATGGGAACAAGAATGAATGAGGAGACCAGAAATCAAAACAAAAATAAAAAGCATCCTCCGTAACATTGATGTAGTGAAGAAAGTCTAGTAAAGCTCAAGTAAAATAGGCATTTGCTGTCTCAGAAATCTCCAAAAAACATAATTAGGAATGAAAGTTCTATATGATCTCATTTAGAAACTCCATGGAATGATTTAATTGAATCACATCTCTCACATACCTTGTCTATGTCGAAACCATCCGGGACAAGAATGCTAAATGGATCTTCACGTGGAAAGGTATCAACCATCATTTTTTTGCATGCCTTTAGCCACCCTTCATCATCAAAGCCATCATGCATATTCAAAAGCTCGTTGAGCAGTCCCATTGCAGGAGTAGCCTCCCGTTTCAAAATTTCAGTCTAAGATATTAGACAGAATTGAGATCTTTTGTTTCTTTTACGAAATAGTAGTAAAATAAAACCAAAGGTTAAAGAAAAAGGAGCTAATGATTAAACTTTAGGCTAACCGGAACTAATAGCATTTGAAATTAACATTTAAAGAATCAAACATAACAAATGGATTTCGCTAAAGTAAGACAATGAACCGAACAGAAAGTTTATTTAGCGATTTAGTAAATAAACAGTACTTTGTTTTCAACGAGCTTTTGAACTGTTTATCACACCATCTTGGGCAATGAGCTGAACAGGGTGTTTATTGAACAAAGAAATTAGTGTATCATAGTCAAAGGCTGTGATATGAAAACAAAGGGTGTAATACACAGTTCTTTGTTCAGTAAGAAGTTTATTTTTTATAAGAATTGTTCAGTAAAAAGTTTGGGATTTAGTTCTCTGTTCAGTTCATTGTCTTGCCTTGGTATTTTTATGAAACAACAAGATTTTGATTACATGGGTTATTATCTTCCTCATACACTCCCCTTCATCATGAATTCGACCAATACAGGTTGAAAAAGTAATGCACCATAAAAGCATCTGTAAAGCACCTCACCTGTATAAAAAGGAACAACCGACAGTTCATCAGTGGATAAAAGACATGTTCATGTGCTCAAAAGAGCTGTAGGTTCCATTCTACACTGATATTGCGCTTTCATTTGAACTGTCAATGTTCCATACAATTGTGTGCACACAGTTTGTAAATGTTGGGGGGGGGGGGGGGGGGGGG